>JANTCA010082839.1:0-14380 GCA_024741275.1 Chironex yamaguchii | reverse complement strand
TCAATGGATGTAAACAAAAGCCCTGCCAGGGCGGACCAAAAGACTTAAAATTGAGAAATCTGAGTGACTTGAGCAGGCACGTGGGAACCAGGGTGGGGGGTGGGGGAAATGGGGAGCTGGTGAGCTGGTGGGGCTATACTTGCAGACTCCCCCAAGCTGCGCTATCTTCACCATTTTGATTACCTACTTTTTTTTTCTTCGTGCCGCTCCTGCATATGCTCCATATACATGATACGTAGTCCTTTACTTGGACATCATTCCTTGACTTACATTTTTGCATTTCAGTCCTTGCAATGTAATACAGGATAAATATTATAAGAGGGCAAATACCTATGCCATTCAAAAAGGTTCTGCACAGCCAGGTAGGGTCACTGTCAAAAAAAACAGGTAGGGTCACTGTATGGTACACATATGCTTTGCTTTCAACATTATGTCATTGCATTACCATGAATTCAGTTTATACCAAGTTCACTCTCCATTATAACCTGTGTGGTATGTTTTGTCACCTTTCTAAAAACTTACTTGCACAGGCAATGATGACAATGTAAAGGTATAATAATCTACACCATATTGCAACAGGATATTGCAACTGCAGACATTGAATATACTGTTCTTACATACAAGTACAATGCCTTTTTCAGTCATTTAAAAATTAGATAATATTGCAATTGAAGGCAAAAATAAAAGATAAATTAGCCCAGTTTCATAAAACACAATTGGAAAGTAACATACAATGTTGCCAGGACATCTGGTGCATATCCATGGTATTGTTGGAGTATTGTCTTCAAATAGTCTTCATCCACATCAGGCACTACTGCTAACTAATCATAGAAAAAGTTACAGAGAACACTAAATATTTAGTATCAAAATAAAAAATTAAATGCAGGCAAATTAAAACAAGGATTGATAAAATTAAATCATTTAATTAGGTCAAAACGTTTCTGTACTATTACAATGAAATTCAATATTTGCAATATTTGTAACTTGCAGTCAATTTGCTAAAGCTTCTATAATTGAAAGGTAATTTAAAATGGGAAAACCTCTGGTCCAAAATACAAAAGTTCTCTTAGAAACTGGTCTGTGGTCAGTGAGTTGGCTTAACATTTGATGGAATTGTTACTTTATTGACTGAGACAGAACCACATCATATTCAATTATCTCTTATACAATGCAAGGTATTTATGACTACTAATCAACAGAATATCCTTTAAAGTTCACATGAAAGTTTCAAGTCTGCAAACATATTTTTTCATAATGACATACACAATATGTTTAATTAAGCATGAGGAAAGTTACAGAAACACAAACATGCATACATATACATATATCAAGTATTGTTTTTCAGTAAAAGAACCACTGCCTGCTTTCCTTAAGTACTTAAAAGCACGTCATCAGGTCATTCAGTTCAGTGTAAACAACTATTGTTCTGAATGCTGAGGCCATCCACCCCTGTCATTAGCTGTCATTGATATCATTCATATCTGAACATGTTTTGTTCTCACTCAGTTCAAGGTATAAGAAAAAAAGAAAGCAGAAATTATGTTTTTTCGGTTCCTGTGACCCTAACCCTTTGACCTTGATACTCAAACGTGACCTAGATTTTGTAAAGATGCACATATATGCTACAATAAGTTTCTATGTCTGGGCATACAAAAAATTAAAGCCTGAACAGACAGACATGCAGACATAATTGAAAACATTACCTCCCTTGATATGCAACTGGTAACAAAGCTGACAGACTATCAGCAGATAAACAATAGTGTAGCATAAATTGGGCAGTGGACCAAATAAAATGAAAAACAAGTCTCATTTAATGTGTAGGATAGCACAGCCACACACCCACAAAGCCAGTGATGCAAGGGATGTTTTGCAAACATGAATTGGTTGCTTAGGCATTGTTTTCCACTTTTCAGCAAATGCAAGAGTGTGAATGACAGGCATAAATGTTATTATGCATGTGGTTGGAGGCACACAGGTAATTTTCTCATAACAAAGATTGCTTTTGACTTTGATTATATGATAGTATGAGATGAAGGTAGTATGAAGGTAATATAAGAGCAACTTGTAGTAAAGTGACCCTCATAGAAAAACTAATATAATGGAGATATAGGACAATGACAATGGTACCAGTAGACAAAAAAACACAGAAAAGGGGAAAAGATTAATAAGAAATGGATGGATGTGTGTATCAATGAATGGAGGTAAAAACAGTTAAGGGTTACTTATTACCTTATTACTGGAGGTTATGTTTTTTAGAGATGATCTGAATGAAATCCTAGATTCTGGATTACTTTTCGGCAATTGAACCCTTCATAGTGCTAGTGAAGGATAAGCCAGTTACCATAGTTGGTAATAACTTGATGAAAGTGACTAGCAAGGAAGTCATTGTTGGGAAAACGCCAGTTGTTACAATAATAATAGCAGTAGTTTGCACTCTCCGAGTGCTTCTAGTATTGTTATACACAATATTTGTCTAACAGTAAGGAGTAATAGGACCTTCACTTTTAAGGATGTTAAGCTAAAAACCTCACCATGCTCAGCTAATGAAATATATAGTCCAACAGCAAGACACGTGAAGACACTTTAAGTGCAGTTCAATAGACCACGTCAAGACCATGGGTAATTACACGTAACTTAGGTACTGTAATGGTTGATCAATAAATGCATATCAAAATAAAAAGAAAATGGCACAAAAAAATTAAAGAATTATGACAATGTTGTCTCGTGTTGTTTAGGTACAATTAGAAGAAAAAATTTCTGAAAAAATTATGAAAAAAAAAATCCAACAAATAATAAACTTAGGAAAGTAGCAAGTATACCAAGCAGGATCTAGTACAGTACACATTCGCCACCACCACCCTTATTCCGCACTTTCCCTAAAACTAAATTGTATATCAAACGAATTGTGATGATAAAAGATAATAAATCCTAAAACTCCCTGATTTTCAAATTTGTTTAGCAAAAAAATAAGTAATGGGGAGGTGCGAAATTGCTTTAGCGCCAGCCAAATTTCTCCGCGAAGAGATCAAGCTGTGAAGGACGTTTCATCACAGCTCTCTTAACGTATTTGACACCTGGCGTGTATTTACATCATGACATTCAAACTGCCAAATAACGTAATTCCTTACCACAGCAGCCAGTGGATCTTCGTTTGCGGTCACCAGACCCCCAGATTTCCCATTGTGCTCTTCCTGATAAGTGCTATTGCTTCCTTCTTCGATTGCCGTACCCAGAGTCGATTCCTTCAAAACAGGCGTGGCCCGAGGATAAGCAACATTCTCTATGGCTTCATATGCACCATTTAAACTGGCATCTGTTAAACTATCATCGAAAGAAGTATCACTTGCACTCGATGTCACTTCCAACTGGATAGGTGAACGATAATCATTACTAATGATCCCAGTTTTCGTACTGGACGAGGGAACACGGTTGTCACCGGAGGCAAAGCCCCCTCTTTTGGTTAGCAACGTACCTAGAACTTCATCCGAAACGACATTAAAATTTCTGTTTTTGGGAGACGTATCGCTATCTGAATCTGTCGATGAAGATATAGTCTGCCTGTAGCCCCACGTCCCAGCATGTGTCCGTCGTCTCTTTTGCCAGTGTTGCGGGCGCTTTCGATGGTGTGAAGAGGGCCTTGGTTCTGAACTTGGTGTTGTAAAGCATTTGCGGTCCTTCGAATCCACTTCACTTTCTTCTTGATTGTGACTTCTCTTCCTACGTTTATTGTTTCCATACGCACTTCTAGGAATTACTGATTTAACACTGATTGGTATATTTATTGATATCAGATTTTCAACGCAAGACGACAACAGGAAGTTATAGTCTTGTTCTCCATTTGTGTAAAACTCAAAAGTTCTTAAAACTTGCTCCCTCAGCACTTTCTCTGGATGATTCGGAAACATCTCCATCAGTTTCTTGATGATCTTATCTTGTAAACTGAATCCTTGCGAGGCATTTTCTGTCAACGTGGTGGTCACATTCATGTTTACAACGACAAGCCCTTCATCTCCAAATTTCGCGCCCTTTTCGACCTCAGCTTCAAGTTTGGTGAGGAAGGCCAATTTTAGCAAATGGAGGCCAATACGACAGGATACCAAAAGAATACTGAAGAAACACAAAAATTAACATACGTTACATGTACATGGTATACTAGGACCAGAGAGTGAATGATTCAAGTATAATTGAATAGAGGGAAGTTTTAAGAAGACCTTTTGAGTGTCATACCATGGGACTGAGACTCAGTGGCAGTGGCGGATCCAGCTTAAATTTGCTGAGGTATAGGTTCCTTGGAGCGCTGAAGACTCTGCAGTTTACAATACTTAAAGCTGGTTTCCATACACCTGCATTTTCACTCGAGCAGAAAAAACACGCAAGCTTTTGTTTTGCGCATCCTTATTTTGATGAAAGCATTGCTGGGTCAGGGATTCTGTATGCTCGCGAGCTGCTCTTGAGCTTGGCGGAAAAGTTGAACTCTTTGATGGCGTTGATTTTCTCTCTCGCCAGCTAAAGCCAATTGAGGAAAAGGTCAAAATTTTGACGTCGAACAAAGGAAATGAGACGTGGGAGGACAGGAAATACCGCTACCTTAATAAAAATACTGATGCCCTTTCCAGACAGAGATTGCAAAATGATAAAAGTAAACTTTTATGAAAACGAATACGTGCACTACTTGAGTGAATGAAGCCGCAAGCTTCTTTGATAATTCGGCTAATTGTGAATTTACTTGAGATGAAAAATTGAGCATATCCACTTGTTAGATACCAAAGAGTAATCCGTAAACGTTCATTTGGATCTGTTATTCCACGAACAGTATCTGACCCTTAACTAAAACATTGGACGGCATTCTATGCAATGCTTTGTAATTTACACTTCCTTTCTTTTGAGGCAATCTCTCTGTTTCATCAAAACATTAAGCTTTAAACTTTAGAGAAGCAATAATCGCTTCTTTATGGCAGCCATGTTTGTTACAGAATGTTGTTGCAACGAAATGCTCTTTAGCGCAAAATGCAGTTGCATGAAACGTATTTGAGCTAGAGAGCAAAACACTCCTGAGCTTTTTCTGGTCAATGCAGCTGTATGGAAACCGACCTTTAGAAAGAGGTGAAGACTTTCATGTTTCGATTCGTGGGTGCCCAAGCACTGTTAATGATTGGTTGGAGACAGTTTTGAACTGATATAAAACTTGGACCGGAGGATGCTCGAAAGTTTGCATTTACTAAGAAATATACAATTTGGTCCGTAGATTAGCCCGATGTCAATGATAAGTAGCAAAGGAGATTTATTAGGGAAAGACTACCAGATGTAAATGTCAAGGAATGAAGGTGAAGGAACAACAAAATTCGTTTACAATTAAATATTAGGCGAATATTGCAATTCAGATTGTGCAAAAACAAAACATTTAAAACAAGTATTTAATTTCGCTTTTGCGGTTTGCTTGGGCACCTGTAGCACCTCCTACATCCCAGTGACTTTGACGCATTTGAGCCACTTCTCGTCTGATGCATTCTCGCACATAAACAGGGACGATCGCTTTCAATATATTTTCTTCCAGATTTTCCCTAAAATATTTTGCTAGCAGTTGATGACGCTTGACAAACAGAGGGGAACTTTTTGAGTTAAAGATCTCTAAACTGCTCTAGAGCTCTGATGATAATAGATGACGTCAATAATAGGAATGTCGAATTCGAGATGCTGATGCTTGTTACATATTCGGGATAGGGTTGTGATATAATCTGCTGTATCAAGTGACTTCCTAAAAGGCAGAACAAAAGAAACTCTTTGAACAAAAGTTGCCATGGAGAATCCCAACAGAAAGCCTACCATATGTCAATGTCAAGAAGTAGAGGTGAAGCGACATTAAAATTCGATTGCCATTGAATACTAGGCGGACCTGGCGAATCCACATGGTACAAGAAAAGCATTTTATACAAGCATTAAATCCTGCCATTGAAAATTTCAGGGGTGCTCGGTCATATAGGTATTAATTTACAACTACCTAGGAAAATCAGGTTAATACTAACATGTCCAGTGGTTGACTTTGTGACTCATGATGTCGGTCATTGTTCTTTCGGCATCAACGTTCCCAAAGTATCAGGCAACCGGCAATAGAAACTGAAACGGCTAAACAGAATCGTCAATCTCCAAATACACAAGGATAAAAGTGATAAGTTGAATTTGCTTCAGTTGCGGCTGGTTGGATTTTGGGTTGAGGGGGGGGGGGATTTTCAAGCTATGCTCCTACTTCGTATTAGAGATGTTACATGAGAGCAAAGACGTATCTTTTAGGTCTCTGTTGCTTAAAAACCTAGCCATCTAGCAAGTCTTTGATAAATATGTTTACTTTAAAAACAGAAGTTACAAAAGCAAGGTTATAGCAAATGTTGATAACAAATACTGTTGCTTCTACAGCAGAGCCGACGATCTGCTTGAGAACATATGATTATGAAATAAATCATGTTCATTTTTGCAATTTGCATTACCTTCTGCAGGAGGGAAGGGGGGATTGCCCAAAGTGTCCAATGGCATGAGCCACCATTGACTGCTATCATTATGCGGAACATTGACTACAAAAAACAAGTGAAAGTTGGTAATTAACACAGTTTATAATTTTGTATCTAAATTCTATGTCCTAATAATAAACCACAGTTAAAAGTATGTCACGTTCGATGGCATTCTTTGCTTTGAGTGTACTGTCAGTGCTGTTGTAAACACAAACACAACTTTACCTAAAAAAAGGAACGTTTACATTATGCCAACGTACCATGTTCGTGTTTTAAGCCACGTTTCTCTCTGATAAGGCGCTTCTTGTTTGAGAAGACCCGAGAGGTTGATTTGTGGCTGGTCATTCCTTTTTACATTTCAGCTGATGTCATTTGGAGCTATCATTCTGACAATAACTTGAAGGATGTATGAGGAGAATCCATCTGTCTTTCCCTCTGTTTGTGATTGTTGAAAATCACATTTTATAAAATCGGAAGTATGAATGTTCAAGTTGTTTTGAACATCATTATTACAATTTCCATTTACTTCAAAACTTGTGACGCAACGACTGTGTAAAGATTCACCAACTCAATAATTCCAAAAAAGACTCATAAGTGAAAGTCCGAGGTGACCCCACTAAATCTATCCATTGACTGACCGACTGCTGCTTAAATTAATAGACATATGGGCTAACAGGGACATGGAACATCTGAAGGCTTATCCTTGTGAATATTGTGTGACTTACAAATTTCGTAGTTTTACGGTAGTGGATGCCTTTTTACATCAATGACCACTACTGGTACCACATCTTGAATCATCAATCTTGAATTAACACAAACATTGATGACTCATTCTCGCCACAAACAAATCAAGATAGTCCAACATTTTTGCCATTAAAAGAATTCCCATTTCAACATGACACGCACGAATTATCTTTGCTCAGTCTGGCACACAAACAAAATTGAAAAAGAACCAGAGCATAACCATCGTAATGAAACTTACCAGGTCAAGGTGGATTATCCACAGTGGTGAAGCTGACCCAGAAAAGTTGGTCCTACTCTCCAGGTTCGGCAACAGAATAAAATGCTTCAAAAGCCACACCCTGAATTGAGCCTACATTCTAGTCAATAATTTGCCACAACTTTGTGAAACTAAGTTTTCATTTACAGTAAAAGCTCTATTAAGCCTCCTCTCTATTAAGCACTCTCTCTTCTCAAGCAAAAGTAAGCCCCTGTTTAATAACCCTCCCCCCATGTTTTAAAGATAAGGCTTAGATTGCATCCGTATTGATACAGATCCACATTTCCTGGGCAAAAAATATGCTGAACATAAGAATTCAGTGATAGCTGGAGTTTGGTTTTGTCACTGATTATTCAGTCCAAAGAATTTTCTGACTGATGATGTTTGAGAAATATTTTGCTAGGAAAATAAGTTGGGCATAAACTCCTCCAAAACCAGCCTATCGCAAGGCTATAAATTCCAGCTAAAGTTAAAACTCTTTCTGGTGAAAGATTTAAGTGGGTATAAAATATTTTACCAGCTTCTTATGAAGTAACACAAATAGGAATAGCAGCCATAAACACACCATGTTGCTGCCAAATTATTGACTTCCGCCTTGAACAAAGTAAGCATCTCTTGAGGCTCAGAAATTCCTGTCCCGAGAATATACAAACTAATTCCAAACAGGCCCGGAGCTGAGAGGGGGTCTGAGGGGGCCGGGACCCCTCAAAATTTCAGAAATCAAAATTCTGCGACTTCAAAAAATTATACAGTCTATTTTTTTATCTTTTTATTATTCAAAAACTTTGGGAGTGATTTCCTAAAACAGCAATTTGAATCTGATCTGGATTAACACTAATGCTAAACAAAGAATCCACTGTCTTTGTCATAGGTGTTGTATCTTTCTCTTTCCTGTCCGATCACTTGATTTTATTTGAATCAAATCAAATCAATTGTTGCGCAAATGTTGTCCAGTGTTGATGAAGAGAAGAACCGATCAGGTCTTGAGCTGAGAGTTTTAGAAATGGCAACGTTGTTAAATTATTTTGCAAAAAAAGGGAAACGGAATGATGAAGAAGATGAGAACAAAACTGTTGTCGCACTCAATGGTGCTTCATCCATGTCAGAAAACGATGGACAGAGAAGCAGCATAGCAAGTACCAGTTCAAGAATTGATATTGAAGAGTCTTCTGAAGCTGAAACAGTTAAATCAAAAAGAAGTTGCACAGATTTTTTTTAAAGCACGGAAGCCCCACATCAACCCTACCCGAGGACCAAGTTTAGAACGAAATTGTGCCATTTTAGCTCTGACTGCTACAAGAAGTTTGAGTGGTTGGAGCACAACGAAGAACTAGACGCCTACTTTTGCTTTCCATGCCGAGTATTCGTGCCAAATCCTTCAGAGAAAGCCTTCACATGCATTGGGTTTCGTGACTGACAACATGTCAGTGATAAGATGACGGGATTGCATCGCTATAATGATTCCAGTTTGCACAAACAAGGAATGACCACCTATAAACAGCACAAACTTCGGAAGAGTCTGAATTGTGGCAATGTTGCGTCAAGTTCTGCATCCATAAGCAGTGAGCAAAAGGAGTGGCTGTTCGCTGTTTTTAATGTGACAAAGTTTTTGTGCGCCAATGGCCTTCCCTTTCGTGGCTCACATGAGGCAGACATTGAAACCGCTGATGCTTTGCTTTTGAGAACATTCTCACAACTCCTGTTCCCATTGGAACCAAAGTGGGGACAAATTTACAAAAGCCTACCAAAAAACACAACATATACTTCGTATGACATACAGAATGAAGTGATAGAGACATTAGCCTTCCTGGTGAAGAAGAAAATTGTTGAAGATGTACGTGAAGCAGAACTTTTTACAATTATGGCAGACGGCGCAAGTGACAAAAATGGGGTGGAAGTTCAGGGGTTAGTTTGTCGTTATTTAAGTGCTGATGGGAAAGTAAAGGAGCATTGTCTCAACATGAAAGGAATATATGATCCAGAAATTTGGAGATCAAAGTGTAGTTCAGACCAATTTGTCATTTCTACTACTAGATTGTAGGTTATAGCAAGGCCTTATGGAACAGTTAATTCGGAAGGATGGGTAAAGATATGGCAGTGGTGGAATTTTTCTCTGACAAATTCATCATTTGACAGAATCGTAAATGAATCCAGTGGGTGTATTTACCAGCTGTTCTTTAAGGAAAAAACACCAGTTCTTAGGTCAAAGAGTATAATTTAAAAAATTAAAGATCATCAACAATCTCTTAGTGTTACCTAAGCTAATTCAATAGAGCATTATTTGCATTCCTACTTTTTGACGTATTGTATTTTGTTACTTGAGATGTTTGATTGTTACTCAGTGGTAGTGTTAAGTTTGTGATCAAAGCATGTTTTGAACTTTATCTCGAGTCATACCATGTTTGTTTTGACTTCTACTTGGGTTATTTTATAGATTAAGTCTAGCAAAACATGAGCTTTAATTAGTATGTGGTTTGGAATTTTTCTCGGGTACCAAAGATGTTCTGGCAACTTACCAATTGATGTTCACCATACAATGGCCATTGTAATATGTCATCAGGTCTATCAGTCTTCAAAGTTGCATTGAATTTCGTGGGCACATTGGGAAGTACTGTGAACGATGATGCAATTAGTTGCTGTAAACCAATCAGTAAGTAGCAGCAGATTAAACGAACAATGTAAATAGATCAAATGATTGGCTACAACTTCTGTCATCTGGGGCATGCCCTCCCATGAAATTAAACTCTGAACACTTTCGAATTCCTCAATTTGTTGTTGACCTTAATTCAACAGACACCATGACAAATGGTGGGCGGATTTTATGATTTCCTTCAAATTATCCATATGAATGGAAGTGATATTATGGATAAGTCAAGCAAAACATGAACTTAGATTACCTAAACTGTTTGAGTATCAAACATGAATGGTCTCTTAAGTAAAAAAATATTTTGCTCAAAATCACTGGTGGGGTACTGCCCCACCTACCCCATTTGACTCTTCGCCACTGTTTTACTTGCTGTTGCAAGTCATTTTGTTGTAGAGTATGCCGAATACATTACACATTTTGGGTGTCTGTAAGAAATCGATTGTAGACATTTAGACGGCAGGTTTGACAATATCACTAGACTAGTAACACTGCTACAACTGCCAGACCTTGTTACAGCCTATCCTATCCTGCTAAACCAGGTTTTTCACCAGCACGACAGTAGATCCTGATGATGTCTGTCAACTTGTGTTGTCCAGTGGCAATCTGATGCGAAGTGTGCAACTGAAGGACTCAGCAAAGTAGGATCCTACTTGCAATAAAAAGATCACACCTTGAGGACAATGCCTCAGATACGGTTGCGACCAATGACTAAAGGGCCTGAGAAAATCTGCTTTTATAGTTGTTCCTTTGTTGTTTGCTAGTAAGTCCGTTGTGTAATGTATGAGCTTGTTAGTTACTCTGGGAGGAGGGGGGGAATGGATAATTAAGCCTGGTTATCGACAGATAAGTGCCATTATGGTTTAAAAGTTTGACCCAAAAATTCTGGACATGTCTGAAAAATGTGACCTGTAATCAGTGGCGTAGTATGCAAATTTTCTCTGGGTATTCACTCACTGGAGAATATTACAGGTGATCTAAACGACCCACGACCTTCTGCACGGAAGAGCCACTCTTTGACAACTCTGCTACGACAATGCTGATCATAGAGGGTGAATTTAAGGTATTATCATTTTATGATTGCATCATTACATGACAATATCTCCATATGTACATGGAACAAGAAAATGGCCATGTTATGGTCTTCTGCATGAAGATAGAGTGCAGAAATAAGTCTCGATACCAATATTTTACTCGATCATGCAGGCTTTCTAAAATTTACATCCTGAGAAGCATTCAATTTTGCCAATTACGCGATCGCCATAAAACTGTATTTTATTGCTTAATTAAGCAGCTACCATCATAACTGCAGCAAAATTTATATGTGCCTCAAAAACGTTGTCATAGGGTGGACAAAATTTAACAATTGTGGATTGCTGTTGCTCATTGTGGATCATTCCTCACTTTAGTATGTACGCAAGAGTGTCCCACTGCTTATTCTTGGCCTATGGCTCAGTAACCTACAACGAGGCTGGAAGCTGAAACTTTCATCTTATTTTCCCATTGTTTAGCTCGCATGTCTAATTACTCATTAAAAAAATTCTGCACTCTGATTGGTTAAATTGAGCTGGAAGGGATTCACTGCTTATTTCGAGGACATGATGAGTACCAAACGAAAACGGGAATGATTTGCTCTGTCGCAGAATTTGTCTCATATTTCAATGAAAGAATGATCTGGAAACTGTTGGCAAACAAAAATCCTAATGACTGACCAGGACAGAAGTGCAAAATGTTGCAAGGTTGAGTATGAATTGTTGCGGGTTTGCTACAATTTAAACATTAAAATTAAAATTAAACGTTTATAGGAGACAAGTAATAGATATTGCAAAACATGGTTTCACTAAAATCTCAGGGTATTCACTTAATACATTGCATACCTGGACGCTACGCCACTGCCCATAATTCCGCAAACACGATGAAAACTATACCAGTAAGTCCGCAAGGTACAAAACATTTTTCAAGACGCAACAAATCATCAAACAATTTTTGCATGTCCTCTGCTCTTGATATTACACATATTTTATACCTTCGATGACACATATTTTACACATGTCCAAGGGCATAAATGGAACCCCTTCATGTAAATCAGGTTTTTACAAAATACAATCCAATTCAATATGTAATCCAAGACAGTCCAATAACTGCGTTATCATGGATCAACAAGGTTTCTATTATCTCACTGGCTTAAAGATAAATAAATAGTATAAAAGCCACATGTACCTGTGCACGTCTTCATAATGAAGCTAGCAGACTTAACAGCCCTACCTCTTTTCATTCCCCCGTTAAGCCGTTCATATCAAGAGAGAAGCTAAGGAACTTACCAGTTGTTGCTATTTTGAAAGGCTAGGGCTGGTTTTCTGGTTTCAACAGAAATCAGAAAATCAAATCAATATTATTGGTTAGTTGATGGGGTAAAGAGGGTAAACTCTAAGCACATATCTGAAGGGCAACCTTGCCTAACAACCTTGTCAGTTCTAACTGAACATTCATCTGTTAATGCCAAACTTCCCTCCTAATAATTATGAAACATTTCCCCAAATTGTTACCCATAATATCTTATGTTTCTTCGAATGGTACCCATAATCCTGCATACGTTTCGAACGATGAGGAATTGGGATGTCACTTCCCCCAAAAGGAGCAATATCCACCTACTACTCCCTTTAATGCTACCAATCCTCAAAATTCAAATCCAAGTAAATTACCAAATTGAACACTACGACAGAGTTTATTTGGCATCAATTAATTCAAAAGAAGGATTTTGTAATAACAAGAATATTATTATCATCATCATATAAATTGTTATATCCCTATAGCTTAAATAGCTTTATCCAAAAATATATCAAAATTAATGAAACACAAAATGGGTCGGCATTTGGCAAAGTTCATGGGTGGCAAGCACATAATTATGTTGCGTCCCTGAATGAATAGAAAGTATACGCGGACTATGTACCCTACATCACACATTTCTAAAGGAGTGCCCTCCACAATGTTGACCACAAAAATATTGTTAATGGGCTCAGTGTTTCGTTTAGACGCTTATCATAGAAATAAATGTTTTCCCAACACATGGTCAAACCAAAAAGTGGTAAGTTTATTGTAGAGAATTAGCCAACGAAATAAGCTCACCCGCAATGTTTGATGAAAAGAAAGTGATTTTTTTAACAAACATATCAATTAAGGGGCGTCCAAACTTTTTACAAAGAGGGCCAGATTCAGTCAGATCAAAATATATGGGGGCTGACTATTCAGTCCGATATTCCCAGAGCCATTATCATTGTAAATTACCAGGTAAATATGTAACTAGATCACATTGTTGTCTCCAGCTAGGCCAACATTGCAAGCAGTGGCAGCTGGTGGTAATTTGCTTAAGTGGGACGATATCTCTGATAGGTTTTCACAACAACACCGAGCTAAACGTTTTGCACACAAGGTTCCCTGTGATTTCTTGAGATAACGGGCGAATTCAATTTTGCCAAGAAATGAAGGAAAATCTTCTGATGTCGCCGACAGTCAGTATGAACTACGCATGCCCAGATGCCAAAATCTCGGGCGGATTCTATCTTGCCGTTGCTGTTCACGGTCAAACACTACAGAAAAAGTAGAATGCAGCCCTGTGGTCTGCTTCAAGCCAACCATCAGATACCTTCGGACATGCATTGACAGTTGACACTGTCCAGAAAGACAGTGGGAAATCAAGGAAAGTCGTTCCTGAATATGACTAGGTGATAAAATTTGTCAATTCAGGAAATAATTGGATATGGACGACCTTCTCTGCTTTTCAATGGTGGGGCAATGCCCATGGTGCCCCCCAGCACCAGCCGCCACTGATTGCAAGTGAGAATCAGTTATCGATTGCATTACCAGAAAAGTTAAATGCCAAAATAATAATAAATCTAATGCAAATGCACTATTTGATATAAGTTCACGGATTTTGCTTTAACAAATCGCATCCCAGTGCATCTTGACATAGAATAGTATAGTCATGTTAAAGAACAGAAATTCAACAAAACTGTGATTTGATCATCACAAAATATCAATTCACTGAGATTTAAAACTTACTCTGCTCAGAAGAATGGAAAAAATGTTCCCGCATTAATTTGATGAGTTGCCATTTTAGAAATGGGCTAAAGACACGCCACGGCGGTAAAAGATCACACTGGGGTCACGCGAGAAGATTGCGACCACAGGTCTACCAGCCACCTTTAGGTGAAATCTAGAAACACTGGGGGTGGG
>JANTCA010082828.1:0-14382 GCA_024741275.1 Chironex yamaguchii | reverse complement strand
TAGTAAAATAAATTGAGAAGAAGAACAAACTATATAAAATAGGTCAGTAACTAGCCAGAATATGAACTATAAATCAAAAGCTGTGCACAGCACGTCCTGACACGACTGCTCAACAACAACAATTTAATAAATATAATAATAATGATAATAATAATAATAATAATAATAATAATAATAATAATGTGTAAACTCAATATATTTCTTTATAACGTTAAAATACAATTTCAAGTCTCACTTTACAGGTAACTTGGAATTGACTACTCGAATCTTTCACATGAGAAAAATAAACTTAACTAACACAATATTTTCAAGAATTGCAATTATTTTTTCTAAAATTTTATTAGTTCTTGATGTGTCCATTCTTTATTTGTTAAGCAAAATACGTAATAAGTAGTTCTTATTGTAATCTTAATAATAATGCTAATAACAATAGTAATAATAATAATAATAATAATAATAATAATAATGACACGTGTCTATACCGGATAAACCTGTTGAGTATAAGTACAGCTATCAACACGAATTGTGTACTGTAATAGACTGTGTGACTTGATTACCTCGGACGTTGCATTATTTTCATGAAAGCCATTTTTCAAATCGGTTATACTTAAAAATAACTACAATTGTCAAAGAAATATCTCTATTGAAAGTGTATGCTCATGGTTGACAATAATAACTAATATAATAATAATATAATATAATATAATATAATATAATATAATATAATATAATAATAATAACCTGGTGGCAGCATAGTATCTCTATAAAATAACAGTGCTTTCACAGTACCTTGCCTTTACGATCTTTCCTTAGCCTTCCCTATGCTTTTTTCCAAGTTTACGTCGTACCCGAGTGTAATGTAACAAGCAAGGGTTGACTTGACGTCTGCAGCGAAGACCATACTTTATTCTTCTAGTAGTAGATACTTCCAGGCAGATCGCACAGTTTGTGACATTCTTACCATACCAAACATCAGAGTAAAATGAAATACTGAATTTTGTAACTAAAACATGCTATCTATAGGATAATTGTAAGGAAAGAATAAAAAACCATCCCATTTCTATATCAGATAGCTTCATTTCCTTTCCTGGCGACCCACAGTAGTCTACAAAGTTATCAGATCGTAGTAAATATCGTTGATTTTGCTTTGGCAGTGTAATTCCATTTGATTAAAGCTAAAAGTTCAAGTCAAGATTGTGACTTTTTAACAAATGAGACTAATGTAAAGATGCAGACTTTAAAGAGTTAATGCAACCTATAGTTTAGTTATTGTTAAACATGGGACTTTTGAAAAGAAAAAATAAAATATGCTATTGGCTCGAAATGTATAGTTTTAATAGTGTATCAAGTGCTTCTAAAAATGTTGATTCTTTCCAGTTCCCTTCAAGCTATCAAACTATCGATCTAAGACAGTGTAAATCATTTGCTTGTTAAAATTTTTTCGAATATAAGTCGCAGAAAACAAATTCTGTAATCAGAAATACCCTTGAGGGCAATGAGATCTTTTGGCATCCTCTTTACACCAATATTCAGCAGGTTATTGACACAAACTACTGGTCAAACTTTTGGCAGGCGTTTTGTAAATATCTAGGCATGTGCATTTCTGTTTATACTATCTAGCCACACTAACGAATCTCTCCAAAGCAATGTAAACATGTGCCAACAACTAAAAGCTAACATTATTCTTAAGTTTTCTCTGAAATGGCCTTTGCAATAAATCTATGGCATAATGAGACCTTTCGCTCAGATTCATTGTCTTAGTCACCTGTTAAGGTCAACAAAGTTATGAAGACTATTCTTCACTACAAAAATGTTTACTTCATTCCCTTTTAACTATTACTGACCGCATATATGACTTGCTGTTCGTTGACGTCATCATTTTAAACAATATTTTGATTCTGTTTATCGTCACGATATTATTAGTCTTTAATCACTTTTTGTCGGCATATTTTGTGACGCACGATAACTTTGACAAATGTTTTGCTGCACGATAGTGGTGACAAGAATATACAGCGTGCTTTCGAGAAAGTTTCTGAGCAAAATTTAGTGAGTAAATTTTGGCTTTTGAGAAAATATGAAAGTATGCAAAATTTATGGCGGAAATTTTAATTCTCCTTACACGGTATAGAAATTCTAATCCTTAACAGTAGCGGAGCCTCTGATATTCCCATTACCTTAATAGCCCCTAGATACTATCCTGTTTAAGAGGCTTATCTTCTAACTGGACTCCATTTCTTTTCTGTTAGTTCTTTCTTCGTTTTTATTGCTGTGGTCTACATGGGTCTTTCCATGACCCCCAAAAGAAGGTAAAGCAAGGCCATGCAGCAAATCGTTTGCCATATATTAGAAGTTTAGATTTTGCATTGACAAAGGACAGTTCAACTTTTGCAAAGTATGCAAGTGTTTCTAGATTATTACATAAGGATAAAGAATCAGAAGGCAACAAAGATGACAATTAACAAATTACCACATCAGAAAAAATTATGTGTTTGCTTATTATGTGTATGTATTCACATAGCTATCCTCTCAATATCCTATCAAAGGAGTACAAGAGTACTCTGCTATACCTAGATACATACAAAAAGGTAAGCACCATTGTTTCCCCAAGGGAATAACATTTGACAACAGCGTAATTTCATGTGTCAATGATTTAAAAACATTTGAAAGATAACTTGTATTCATCATAAATCAAGACAATTAAGATATAATGTTGCTTCCTAGCAAAGACCGATTAGGCGCTGTTTACTTAGCTATGCTTTCTTGTCATTTATCTATTCATTTATCTATTTACTTATCTATTATCCAAAGTAGAGACGATCCCTAAAAACACTCCAAAGAACGTATTGCGATATATTTTTATACTTTAGACGCTTAGTGTCTCCATTCATGTTTAATGTTCTTTCAAATAGCATTGATTAAATTGCAACAATTTACGCCAACTAGTCATATTAACAGGTTGGTTATTGCTATAGTATTAACTAGACCGTCTAGTAGATATTTCCAATCCTGATTTCACTAAAAGGTATGAAAAATTGAATTTAATTTCTCCAGGACTGGATCTATAGTTCAAATATTTCACCATAGCGAATAGCATAAATACATGTTTTACGGCTTCTAATACGAAACATAATAATTTTTTTAAAAATTTGTAAAGCAAATATGGAGCCAATCAAGAGCGATGATACTTTCAACAAAAGTAATTTCAAATTCATTACTGAAGCTATTTCAAAGCTGTACAACATACTTTTAACGAAATTTGATAACAAACTACATACTCTTCTTCCTTACTTCATCTTACTTGTGTCCTTTACTGCATTCCTAGACGTATTTCTTTGGAAATTTGTTTTCTCCACTTTCGTCCACTGTTTCAGGACGTGGAGCTTATCTGTTTAAGCGCAAAAGTGGTCTATTTTGATTTTTCTAAGCACAAAGCTGCTGTCTTGAACAATCTCTTAAGGCTTTTTTGTAATTGAATTTGGCAAGAAATAGACCTGTTCCTACATGATCTAATTGTTTGCCCCTCTATCACTTGAAAGCAAAGCATTACCTTCAAAATTAAATGGCATTCAAAATATGGATGTCTTATTTACTCACCAATCTCCGGGAGAATGCCTACTCCTCTACTGTTGCATTGAAGAAGATAATGAGAAGTAGACTGAGGTACGTCAAGGTCAAGTTAAAATTCATTTGAAAAACAGATCATCTACTTATTAACAAAATGTAAACCTTGAAAGGAAACGACTAGAATATATTCTTATGATAACTAAACATAGCTTTGATCGCTTCAGTTTTAGTTATTAAAATGGGTGATTATTTAATTGACAATTAAGAATACTTGGTTACGAAATGCTGAAAACTGGGAAAACCACTATATTAGTTTGACTCCGTCCGGACGTACCCGGATATTTTTGACAACGCAACAAATTTTTATCCGTTTTCAGCTTCCGTTTTTGAAAACAGTCTCCAAACTGGAAGTTTCTGGAAACGCCGTATTTGCTGATATATGTGGACGCAAATCTTTTTGAAAACGAATAAGTGAAGCTGCGTTTTCAAAAATATAGGGATACGTGTGGACGGGGCCTGAGTTTGATTGCAATACACAAGCATTTAATAGGAATTTTTGTATTGTTCGCAACGGCATCGTTATTTTTCTTTTGGTTTAAGATGATCAATTTTCTGTCAGTTAAAGTGGGCTCCATTGATTTTTTTCTCTGTCGTGTGATTTCAGTGACAATATTAAGTTGTTATGGATTCTCTTTAACGAAAGAGTCAGAAAGGTATTGTACTCCTAATCGTCTAAACTCAAATGCAATTTTCTCTGGAGACAGTTCAGTTGAAACATTTGCATGGTTGCTAATTTGATAGACTGAACATTACTTATCTTTAAGACAGCCTTCCGAAAAACTGAGCAGCTGGTTACTAAACTTATGATTTTATTTTGACGACATTCGGTCCATCAGTATTGACCAAAGTATGAATGAAATGTCTAATCATTCAAATTGTTAGGTCACTCAACCAATTCACGAGGAATTTTTCTCTACTATCGTTCTACTATTTTATGTATTATCTTGGAGAAGACTTTCAAACATCCATCTCAAAACAAGTCAACAATTCGCAATTGTCCATGACCGTTTAAGATTTGCTTCATTTATTATCATTGTATGTCCGACTAGACCGACCTCTACTACGTCTCTCGCCATTCTCTTTCCGTGGCATCAGCTTATTAACATTTTTCTCGTTATTTCTCCAGCAATGCCAGGCGAATCGTAGCTGTCATTCAGCAATAGTAATGTTCATGTGGACCTAATTCAACTTGAAAGTAAGACGTAGCGTAGAAAAAGCGTAGCGTCATTCAGCGTCTTGTCTTAACTTTGCAATCTATCCAACACTTCATATCTTAGAAGCTGCGTCCGACTGCTCTTGCCAATTTTATGATGACTCATAAAACTGAGTCAAGAAACCTGTGCAGTGAATTTAATGATATTAAGATAAATGTTTTCAGCACTACACTCGCACTTCCAAGAACCACAAGGTACTATGTCCGGTATATTAGTCCTTACCATCTCTGAAACAACGGTCACCTACTTAATAAGCACTAATAAAAATTGACCTGATAGCCTAAAAAGGCTGTGAAAGCCAAAAGCTGTGAGTTTGAATCACTTTTAGTATAAGTATAGAATGAACATTGGTGAAAAAGGCCAGATTTTATAGAAATGTTAATTAAATGTACGTTTCGAGATCCTAGCATGGCAGGTACACCTGTCAGGTCCAGTGATGATTTGGCTTTTAAATTTACAGCGATGGTGGACATTACACATGCATGTACATTTTTTCTGCTGCAACTGCGGAAGAATTCAAAGTAACTTATGTAATCATAATCTCGTCACATAACTTTGAATTTAGACTTTCAAGTCCTAAATATAATTTGTCACATAATCTTACTGAGGAATTTAAAATACTTGACTTTGTTATATTGTCCAAGCCTGCTTGTCCAATTTTTGTCTAATCTCCTGAAGCTTAAGTAAATTGATTTAAACTAATCACCCATATGTTACTAAACATCTCCATTTAGCTATTTTAGTGGAGACCCAGTCCTCAAATAGTTCAAAGAAAATGTATTCAAGTAAAGGAATCAAATATGCAGCTACCTATCGGCTAGCTTAAATGCATGTAAGAGACCTTTGAAAACGAACTATACGAAGATCAATTGCATTATTTCACAGTGCGTAGAAAGGCCATCTGTCATATTTTTTGTGATTTTTCTGCTCAAAAGTGGTACATAGTAGTGCATAGTGCGGGATGAAATGTTGTCAACAAGTAAACAAGATAAACAAATCGTTAAGAAACAATTTTGTTAGTCACTGTGGATCCAATAACAACAAATACATTAAAGAACTAACTCGTAATAATGTTACAAATCGAAACAAAAATACTGCAAAGACATCTGGAAAAATAACTTTAAAAAAACATACCACTTCTTCCAAGCATTTTAACACTTTACTAGTACAGTCGTATCATCCAAAGTTTTAGACATCAAAATCATCACTCGTAGTTGCTGTAGTCATCTGCTGTCCATTTCAACATTTATCAGAACTCGGAAATAACTGATCAAAATCTCCATCCCAAGTTAAATAAATTATTCATATTTAATTCAAATCTCTATTGAGAGTTTGGTGATGATAGAAAGAATGTTTCTCAAATCCGGTAAAGCCACTATTTTAGTGAATCGTCCTTTCCCATCTTGACATAAATCACTTTTTCTCTTAATTTCAAACCCTATTTAATAAGGTTAATCTACAAATACTGAGGTTATTGAAGGAGATTTATAGGATTCGTTGAACTGCTTGCTTCATGTTTTCCTTTTTTCCATTTCAGTGGAAAACGACTATTAAAAAACCACAAGATAAGGTTAACCAGTATGAATTCAAACCCATCTGTCGTGGTAGGCTGCGATGTGGTAGTGAACTAGCACGTATCATTGGACTTTTTAATGTTGTCCATGAACCGTGAATCCAACTAATAACTAGTAGGCTTAGTTTTACTTTTATATCCTTTAACATGGGAAAATAATTTAAGTATCTTATAGTCGGGGCTTACAAGTAAGCACTTTTACATAAAAATTAAAGGTGTTCTTTTGAGTTCAGAATTAACATTAGGCGGACGTTGTACGGTCTGGTGTGGCGTATGAAAAGTACAAAAGCCTAGGGTCTCATAGACCTTGCAGACAAGTCAACCCCATCTTCAAATGGTTCAAACTGTTGGCGGAGAAGGAGCTCTGGCTTTGGGTGAGTCTTCAGCGCTCCACTGCCTTTTGGGATAGGCTCTTGAGCCAAAAGCTAAGGGTGAGGTAACCCTAACAGAAACCTTTGGAGGAGTGGCTCCCCGGACAGACCTTTCCCCATGGCCCACCGACGTGTGGAAACGCCCTAATGTCATATTAAATGATCATCCCAGCTATGGATTGAATAGTGAAAGCGGTCTGCAGTCTTCGGAGGATGAAAGGACTGTTATCCTCCAACCTCAAAGGACGGAAGAGGACAGTATTTTCTCAACGGCCGCGGACAGTACAGAACGACCTGGCCACCTACTGCAATACATTGCCCTCGAACGTTGAAGACTGCGGGAAGTCAGCTACTGGAACCAACTCAGAATGAGCTTTGACATCGGAACTTGGAAATTTTTTCAAGAACATTCGCAGAACAAGACCTTGCTATTCTTGGATCAACTGAAACATGGTGGCTGCAAGAAGGAAAGATGATGACAGATGACAGTTATACTGTTGTCTATTCAGGGAAGCGGAAAGGAATAAAAAAAGAAGATGGTGTTGGTTTCGTCATAGACAAAGCCACTGCAACATCTATACTAGCGTTCAATCCCAGTAAAGAATGCATCAGTCTGTGTTTAATAGCATAACCTACGGACATCACACTCATACAAGTGTATGCACCCACATCAGCGGCTGATGAAGAGGAAATATGACCATGCCATCGACTTGACTCCGATACGAGAGGGAAGAGAAACTGAATGACTTCTGCACTTTGAATAAGCTAGTTATAACCAACACAATATTTGAATAACCACAAAGAAGCCTATGGTCAAAAACCAAATAGGCTATGTTCTTGTCAAGTCACGTTGGAAAGTATGACTGTAGTAGTAATCACCAACTACTTGTGAGCAAATGCAAGCTGAGATTATCCAAGATAAAGGCTCCTTTGATACCAACAATATAAGCAACACCTACAGGGTTGCTGGTAAAAATCGTTTCCATGCTTTGCTAGCAGAGATTAACCAACTATGGACTGCAGGCGAAAACGTGCTCATAGAAACAGCAACAGAGCAAGTCCCAAGAAAGAAGAGTGAAAAGCAATGACTAAGTAAGAAATCCATCGATCTGGCTGATGATAGACAGAGGGCAAAAGCGTAAGGTGATTATCAGGAATGCTTAAGTATAAACAAAGACGTCAAGAGATCCATCACTTCTGAAATAACAGTGTATGTCGACATGAAATGTGAAGAAATGGATAAAAAAATAAATCTAACATGAGAGCTGCATATCAAAACTGAAAGAGTTCACAAGCAAAAGCAATCCAAAAAGGGCGAGAATGGGATTGTTCTGACTGAGACAGGGAGACATTCTGAACAGATGGGCAGAGTATTGCTGTGTATTATACTAAAAGCAAATTGAAGGACCTGCTCTCAAGTCTTAATCAAACTTATTTGAGAGGGCCTGAGCCTCCGCCCCTTCGCTCAGACATCGAATGGGCCATCAAAAGACTGAAGGATGGGAAGTCATCTGGGACAGATGAACTACCAGTAGAACTGATCAAGTCTCGGGAGCGTGGAGTAGAGTTCTTTTGGATGCTTATGTTCAGAAATTTGGACAAGGTGATCCTGGCCAACTGATTAATGTAGAGCTCTATTCGTACCTCTGCCAAAGAAGGGAGATACAAAGATGTGTGAGAACAACAGAATTATTTATCCTAGAAGGATCTTGCTCAAAATCATCAGAAGAAGGTTGACAGCATGTTTGGACAGAGAAATAGATCCGGAGCAAGCTGGTTTTAGAACAGAAAGAGGCATACGAGATCATCTAGTCAACATCAGGAACATAATGGACAAGCATAAAGCACGAAACAGGTCGCTCTGTCTTTATTTCACTGAATACCTAAAGCATTTGACTGCATTGATCATGAATACATCTGGGAAATCATGGAGCTCGTGGGCTTGCCATTCCACATAGTAGACTTGCTCAATTCACTATACAAGTACCAAGAGTCAGCTGTTGGAACAATGCCTTGCACTTCAGACTGGTTCAGTATTTGCAGAGTTGTTCGGCAAAGCTGTATATTGTCTACACAGATTTTTAATATTTATGCTGAATTTATTATGAGGGAACCTCTATAAAACTGTGAAGCTGGTGTGTGTGGGGGTGAGGCCATCTTATCAATAATGTAAGATATGCAGATGATATCACCTTGATCCGCCCCAACAGAGATTTGAATGAGCTCATTGAAAGCGTCTGTCATGAAAACTGCGACAAAGGTTTTTCATTTAATGCAAAGAAAGCCAAAATAATGGTGATGGATCAAAACTGGAATGCAGACAATGAAACCTTCGTGATCTGTGGACAACAACTGGAGGTAGTTACATCATTTTACTACCAGGAATCTGTCATAAACACTGTTGCTGTTTCCTAACCTGAAACTAGACATAGGCTTGGAATGGCAAAGAAGATTATGATAGACCTTGACAAAATCTGGAAAAGTAAGGTCAGCACCAACCTGAAACAAAGATTACTAGAAACGATAGTGTTTTCATTTGTCACTTGAGTTGGACCATGAAACCTGCAGACAGGAAGAAAATTCATCCCTTAGAAATGTAGTGCTACCACAGATTATTTGGGGATCAACTGGTCAAAAAATAGAGCCAGCTTGTATGTTTTGCAGAGGTTCAACTATCCCCCAAAAAGCTTCTCATTGCTGTCATCAGGAGCAAAATGACATTTTTGGACATAACATGAAACGTACTTGTCTAGAGAAAGATGTAATTCTTGGAATGATCAGGACGTAATTCGTGGAGAAGAGAAGACCAGAGAGAAAATGGGTGGATGACATCACAGAACTGCTAGAGTGCCCATTGGCAGCAGTTGTTCGAACAACACAGGATCGTGACAAATGGATAAAGCTCATCAGAATCACACTAGCTCCTTTAGGGTTTTTGTGAAGGATTGCTTGATTGGAAGTTGTACTGCGTTGAATAAATTACTCTGACTATTTTAACACGTTTCCTATCGACCATTTCATTGCTTTGCGAAAATGCCGAGGTGGTGTTTGGAGATTAAGAATCCATATATCCCAGGTAATAACACTATTGTTCTCAACAAATGTGGCAACGATACAAAGGCAACTGATGGACACAAAATTTTCACCAGAGTTTAAAACTGAGGATTCCTTGTCTAATTCAAGTAAACATCACAGGAGAGGAAGACGATTAATTAAAGACGTGTAGCTCAGTGAAGCAGATTTCAAACTTCAATACGTTGTTGTATTATAACGGATACATGTATTGAAAGTCGGAGACATATTACAGAGGTGGAAACCAGTCATCCCGTTAGTGTACGACAAAATCATTTAACCTGTACTGCATAGAAATTTGAAAGAGTAAGCAAAAGGAATGAATGTGGTTATCGTGATAAAAACCCTCTTTACAATATATATTCATTATATTGTAAAGAGATTGGACCAACCTCTTCGCAATATATTTTCTGCGTAATCAACTAATGAAAATCAGCATATAAAACCATTGGCTTAAAAGCCGGGAGTTAATAGTTGTCCTTACTGCTGGGAGAGTAGTTCACGGTACTTGAGCAAAATATTTGAAATATAACTTTTTAATTATTGAAACCTGTTAATTTTAAAAAGATAAAAAGATAAAAAGATACTGTTAAAAAGATACGGGTAATTTGATTCAGTGTAAAGTGATTTTTTTTGTCGTTAAAACAAATTTGTCTCTTTAATAAAGATTTCCATGTCTAGAGGAAAATTTGGCAGTGTTTTACCATTAAGAAGTGGAGACTCTTTGATACAACAACACACATGAATTTTAAGATATATAAGCGTCATCGCCTGCTGTAAGAGGTGTTGCATGTTTAAATTATTCTTTTTCAAATTGTTGCAAAGAACACACGGCAGTTAACGAATATAGGGACTACCAAATGATGTTCTTCAGCTCCTAAAATGATGAAGTCTCTGGATCCTGGAGCATACCAATCAACGGTTACTTAACGACATATAAACACGTCTTTCACAATGTAAACAACTGCTGCATATGCATACGGAGTGAGCACTTTTGGAAGATTCTTGAACTAGAATTCGTTTCATGTTTGCTTATATCATATTTTTCACGCCATGACAATGAGTTACACTCTTCTGATACCGTTTTCTAGAGGTGCGCCTCTTGTTGTTGCTCCCATTTGCATAGCTGTATTTTAGTACCCCCTGTCGCCCGGTTTACAAGGCAGCCACATGAAGGAGTGACACTTTTGCTTTAGAAACATCATCAGCTTCTACCCATTTACCAGGAACGCTTACCAACTCCACTAATGAGAATTCTTTTAATAGTAACATGCAGTTCCTACTTAGAACACACCATCATGAGGTATATACAAAGTAACATCAATTGATTTTCCTGGCTGTAGTTAGTAACACAGACCTGTAACAAGAGTACCTGGACGATACAGCCACTAATTTGTTTCAATGCTAACTTATGCTTTGATTATTACACTCGATATCATCGTCAGCCAGATTTGGGAGCCCGATTCGCTGAAATGATCATTCCTTGCATCCACTGCATGGAGACCTTCGGCTGGTACCTTGTTACCAAGGTGTATTACCGAAAAAGTATAAGACGCTTCTTTATTGAAGGAGTGCGTACCTTCAAGAGTAACAAGGTGCTTGTATGTTCGTCCTAAGTGGAGTTTCTTGATTTTGCTCACGGCACAACTTCGTATCTTAACAGAATTTAATAACGCCGGGAGGTCTGTATATCACGGATCGTCCGAAGCCGATTAGCAACTCTGTTATATTCATGTTGTACCCTTTTCTGTATTTCTTCTTCTCAAATATCAGCCCAAAATGCATCGTATTAATGATCGGCGTCAGCCTTGGTTGAACGAGTTAGGGATAAAGATGGATAGCAAAAACCTGCATAAAACACCAATGTGCTGCTTAATCGAAACAGACCTAAACAGTAAAGTAATATCAAAGAAGAGTAGAGATAAGCAGCCTCCATTTATTATTCCAGACAGAGCAACAGCAGATAGATTTTTTATAATTTTATGGAAATTATCTCAGGACTGTAGTCGGTCATTTAAAAATTGAGGAACGAAACGCCACCGAAAAACTACGTTCGTCGGTTACCTCTTCATTTACTAACGCTTAAGCCAAACGCACTTCTTAAAGATAGGGTATGGAAACCAGCTAAGTTCTGTAGCTAATTCCATGATACAAAGTTCAGTATTAACAAAGAGTCTTTTAAAGTGTTCCCTTTGCACTAAAGTGGGCGACTACGACCCTGTATCTGGATATATCATACAAGTTGCTGGAAAGTTAAAGAATAGACGCACTGAGCCAGTACCGTTGCACTTACTCCGACGTTTGTCACTAACAACAAGTTATCAACTTGGATATATAATCTCAGCCGAGTTCGTTTCCATATGCTCCTAATCTTTGGAAAAGGACAGCTGTTAACTTTGTCCATTGGTGGATGAGTAAGTTGAGGTTTATAAACAAGACATGACCTATTTTGTGCCGTGCACTCTTAGCCATCTAGTAACGGCAATATCAAAATGTCCCGAGTTTCCAAGTGAAATCTCTCTGACTGAAGATTGCTACTAAACATTTTTCCCTCCTGTTGCTGTTGAATTTGTTGTATTGATTGTGTGCGATCGTTTCATTTCTAATATCATAGATGTAAAAAGCAGCATGGATTCGAGTGTCCCTTTTTATTTATTGGCATATACAGATGTCAAACTTAAGAACAGATTTCAACTGCAAACGGGTGTTGATCTACACTGCTATTTACGGGCTATTGTTATATCTATACACTTCAAAGTCAAACTGCAGAGTACTTTAAGTTGTTGCCAAGATACAGCAGTTGCTTTGATTTAATTTACAAGAAGGATATATTGTCATCTTAAAACGTCACTACTGTTGCCGAAAGGTACATATACATAGACATCGGAAAGGGGTCGCAGAAGAGGGCAGGTGCTCGTCCTGACTCGATTCGGTGGAGCAGGTAGGGCCAAAGGTGCTGTTTGTAGGAAAATTTAAACTTTCCTACCTATTTTTGAATCAGCTCTGACAGGTCTTTCTTTAAGCCTGGCAACAGTAATTTTTGACTTATGTTTTCTTCAAATCACGAAAACAAACCAAAATTCTTTTACTTTTTAAAGGACGTGTTTGGTAAGGTGTCGACATTTTCTTATTTCCCTGTAGCTTTCTTTTGTTTGTGACCAAATATGAAGTGCCTGTTAATATTTTTCGACTTTTTGGAGCCAAAAATAACAGTATAATGATGATTACGTGAATAAGATTGTCGATCATGCTGATCATAAGGAAGAACGTACTCCCTTGCAAAACACTGTCCTCCTTGCCTTCCGACATTTCTGGATATACAAATGTCGTACGTGGTCTGATAAACGGTCAATAACATTCTGTTTTGTCTCACAATCAATTTTCGCAAGTCACTTTACTAGAAAAGCATTAACTTATAAGAGGGACATATCAATTGATGCAACCGTTAATGTTTCAAAACTTAGTTGACGTAAAAGTAGGTACTACCATTTGTTAGGCAAGTGCACTTTAGACTGACTGAAAATATACCTTCCTAAGGAACTGTTTAATATAGATGAGACCTATTTTCACTTGTGCATAGCTGGTACTTCTTGTCGTCTCACAAGATCTATCATTTCTAAAATCATGAATTAAAACATCCAACTGTAAAATTGATCCACCTACCAACAAGGTAGAAACTAAGTAACCCCTCGAGATTTTCTAGCGCAAGAGATTGGACAAGCATGAGCACGGCAAGTGATGGCAACGGCAAGGGAAGATATTGAAAGGAAAGGTCATCCAGGATAGAGGAGAATAGAGCAACGAGATGGGATACAAAGATGGATCTCAGGAACATTGGTGGTAGCTAGGAGCAAACCAAGATCTTCACAATTCCAAGTGACAATGGCTAAGGAAGAAGAGTTAAAAGGTTGGAAAGATTGCAAGTCCAAATGTCCATCACAAGTAGTAAAGGATTAGCTAAGTGATAACCTTCTGTGTGAAAAAGACGCCATTCTTAAGAGCGAGGAAGCTACCTAACACATAATTAATCTGACTTGGAACTAAAGTGTTTTAGATTACGTTATCTTAAGATCCAAAAGATATCTTCCACACTAAGGAAACACGTACACTGTTGGTAAGCTAAAGACAAAATAATTTCTCAACGTATTTGACGGCAGCCACAATATGGAAAACATAGCGCAGGAAGTCCTACACTCACATACTCTGGGTTTCTCTGCAAAGACACAGAATTGAATCTAGACAAGATGGCAATAAAAATGAATAACAATGAGATTTGGAGGGGTTTCTCTCATGGTGGGCACGCCCATCCTATGACGATGATTGTAATCTTAAGGTCGCTTATTCCCAGTAACAATCTATGAAAATTCCATCAGAATGTACAGTTCAAAACAGGTAAAGAATCAAGACCATCTAAAAATATTTGAAAAGGTTGAAGCAACACATAAAAGTACTTTTTCTTGAAAATTCTCGACTTTGTGGACTCAGTGGAAGCCATGTAGACAGGAGCTTTATCATGACATGAGTCGTA
>JANTCA010082817.1:0-14383 GCA_024741275.1 Chironex yamaguchii | reverse complement strand
ATTATTATTATTATTATTATTATTATTATTATTATTTCATTATTGGAGATGTTGCTGTTTAACATAGCAGGATTAATAATTAATTGCAAGACACAGTTACCAAGAATCATAAAACAAATCAAAGTTTCAGAGAGATAGCTACATCAATGAATTGAATGCTTTCGATTTAGCTACACTAACAACAAACACTACTGATTCATGTGCAAACATTCTTCTTCAACACAGTTTTAATTTTTCTGCATTAGTATCATATATAGCGTCTTTTTATGAGCACATGCACCATATAATAACGTGAACCGAAGAATAAATCATTGGTGTAGTGGTAACGAGACTTGAATAATGCTTAAGAAAAAAGGTTTAGCTAAAGGGTTCTAATTGTCTAAGAAAAGGTAAATAAAAAAGTGGTAATGCAAACTATTTAAGGAAGTGGGACGTTCAGATTTCTCGAAAATCCATTCGCTATAACATAGTTTGTATTTAAAACACCAAATGTAAAAAGTTTCAATTAGCATATATTAAATTCAGTAACAGTCATGGACAACTATTGTGCAAGGAGAGCAGTCCCTAGATCAAGTGTCATCAAGTACAAAACTATTATGTTTATGACTGCTATGTTTAGGACTATGATGTCAACTTTTCTGTCACTTCTATCTTTCTTAAGTTTTTTCTGAAGTTTTCTCCTTGTTGATTACCAAGTGAAATTAAAATGATGCAATTACAGAAAACAATGACATAAAGTATAACGGTAAGAGGGGTAGAGAATGGACTTATTTAAATAGTATAATATTAATAAATGCCGTCTCCCATTGGACGGAAAAGGCTTTAAAATACGAGGTAACAATATTCTTGCGCAATTGAAATAAATTCCATAAGCTTAAGTAGTTTTAAGACAACCATTTTTTATTAAAATACCAAAATTATGCTTTAGCGATTTAAGAGCAGGTAAACAAGAGTTTTGATTATGGGTATTAAAGAACACTGCATTAAACAATTGTTGGATAATTACAGAAGCTGGATGATAAATAATTTCATTCAATTTGAAATTTCAGGCAAATGGACAGATTTTGTGCTTCATTTTTGGTAGCTATTAGTCTCGTTATCGTTGACTAAGTAATTGCTAATATAATTTGTTAGCAGACAAGTTGTTTCTAACACATTGAACGTCTAACTACGTCACATAAGATGCCGATTTCTGGGTCATCTCTAGTTTCTTTGGCAGGCAGTGAAAAAAGTCGCAACTTGCTTCTTTAGCAATTGGTGGACATCTTTAACAGAAAAGTGTTGACTGACGATTAATAAGGTTGATAGCAGTGTTTAGAAACAATTTATTCTTGAAGCTTGGATTTGTCATTCGTTTTAAGGAAGTCATCTCCAGCTAAGCTACCGCATTACATTATGCAATTATCTTTGCAACTGTCGAGATGTCCCCTCCTAAACAGTATATCGTTGTTGTTGGTCCTATCGTTCATTCAAAATTATCCTCAACCAAATGATGTACGTAAACCATAAAAACAATGAATTCACCTTAATTCTACAATATCCTTGTACTTTGGCCCAAATATTGACAGCACATGTTTCACCCATGGCATGAGTAACTATTTGAGCTCAAAGAGATGATCAAAGGCAGCTGTCGAGCTTAAGTTGATTTGACAATTCAAAGTATTAAAATTCATCAAAAAGTCACAAGAAATGACAGAAGTTAGATCTTATAAAGATAAAACCATTGCAAACGATGAAAAATGGGTTTGGACATCAGCTCATCTTCAAAGCATGTCGAGCGGATTTTCGTAGGTTACGATCGAAGACCTGATTTTTGTGGGTGCCAGATGGAAGCCATGTATAATGAACCATTCACAGAAAAAAATGGAGTTTTGGTTGAAAGTATAATTAAACTCAAAGGAAGTTTAACCGTCGCCAACGAGAAATGTAAAATTATTAGATGAACCTTGACAATGTATGAAATATATAGTAGGTAGTCGAATAGGGACATAGTTAAAAGGTAATAAGTTAAATACTTAGCCAATTTAATAGTTTAGTAGATGATTTATTATAGCATTTTATAACAAGCTATTGAAATAGTACATGATTTGATAGTGCCCGTCTTTTGTCACTTGCATTTGATTGTTCACTGCTTCAGAACGATAGAAAGAAAGCTTGAAAATTCTCGACTTTGTGGAGTGTAGTACCATATATTATATATAAATCGACTCCACTGACCCTAAGGAACATCCCTAGCTGCGAAATTTTGAAATCCGATCAAGGGGAAGGGAAATAATCCGGAAAGATATGTCAGCCTATGCATCAAAACGCGGTCGTGTTTTGGCGCCAAAATCAAAAGCCTGAAATAGAGATTGCAGGCTAAGTATACCCTAACTCTGGCCCTAACCCTAGCCCTCGCCTCCCCTCGGATTTTAAAATTTTTTAGCTAGGGATGTATCCTTAGGGTCAGTGGAGTCGATTTATATATACTATACGGTACTATACTCAAGATTGGGAGAACAGCTAAAGTACAAGTTCGCCCTAAGTTGCAACTTGTGTACACTTTACGTCATCGTGTCCCGTAGATAAGATAGAAGATATGAGATACTCTGTCGTCGACGTTTGAACCACAAAATTGCTGTGAAAATTTGGTTTAACCTCATGAAAAAAGGTGTATATGAGAATGTTATTTAATACACATATTTGGACTTCGACATTTTCTAAATTTTTCAGATATTTTACACTTGATTGCTTGCTGTTATCTATCCAAGTCTTCATGGTGTGTGATTGATAGTTAATGATTACAAATATCAACAATATAAAGAAATGTACAAACCTAGGGGCGTTTCCCAGTGCAATATTGGGATAATCATGTAATCCGTAACAGAAGTATTGACGGAAAAACTAAAATGTAGATTTGTTGGAGGGCACGCACAGTATTCTGGATGTGGAGCTGATGGCCATGCGCAGTTAACAGGAGAGCACCGCTCTGCAATAAATAGAAATCGGGAATCACATTCTAAATTGAATAATAGAATTGCTCAACAATTCACCAGGACGTACATCATTAATAAGTTCATTTCAATCAAGGCTGTAGGGGTTAGTTGAAAATGTTAAGATATAAAGGAGAAAAAACCCAAACTAGATAAGATAAAGAGGAGCAAAAGGCGTTTTTAACAGCAATGAAAGTAAACATCTCCGACTAATTATGTTGTTTATGCAAATAACTTGGAGATATTGAATCAGGCTGTACAATAGGTGAGGCATGTGCTTAGAAATGAGTATCGTTTGTTCGACTAGGCAATCAAAATTTTCAATAACGTGTTTTGGAATTTGTCCATTGTTTACACAGTCGTAGTGTCTGGAGATAATGAACACGATCAACATCTAAACATTATTGTTTCTGCACGCCTTTAGTTTGCGTGCTTAAAATTGTACGGTATGAAAGATAACAAATTACATCTTGCTTGGCAAATAGCAAACATTAAAATGTACTCGGGATCACATAAAATGGAGATTATAAAAATATCCGAGGAGGAGGATACGACAATACATCGACATTTAAACAATTCTTGACAATCTTTGCATCCAAACGTACCATCCATAAGGTCTTTATTGCGTTTCGTAAATCAATAGTCAAGATCATGTTTATAATGTGTAGCAGATATACGTTTGGAGCAACATCAATCGTTGTCTGTTTGGTTTTTCACCATTTGTTTAAAAATATCCAAATGAAATTTAACCTTTATTTTGCCATAAACATAATTGATCTGCTCAAGAAAACAAATATGCAACGCTTGGCCTGACAACTGACTAATTCGACCGAAATCAAATTTGCAAATGCTTTGTAATCAACGTCTTGAGTTGATTTTAACAATCCCTTTCAGGATTCAAAGTATAAACCACCCGTACGGATGCAAAGTACCATTTTGTCTATCTTATGTTTCTCAAAAGCACTTGCTTTCTCGACTTCTCGTAAACATCACCCATTAAAACACAACACAAGTTATCTCGTCGCTTTGTTGTTCTATGATAGCTAACATTAAAAGTATTCAATGGCTGCTCACTGCATCAAGTATGGCAGAGTATTGACTGTAGCTAGTTCAATAGCGTGTATATTTGTAGATTCGCAGACAGTAAAGCCTAAAAATGGATTCTGATTCAAATGAAAATTGGTAAACTGTAATGTCAGATGATCGGGGAAGAACCCATTAATGATTTGTAGCATGTTCATTTCTAAAGGTCATGTCTAACTAACGAAAAGTAGTTGATCTTCTTCTACAAATCCTATGCCATTTGGCCGAGGGAGCACCCATTGACCAATTCTTTCCATGTTATTCCTAGCATTCGTCTGTAACATTTTATCTCAAATGCATTTATTCTTGGCTTTCATTTCCAGCTTTCAGACCCGTACAACAGGTTGACGTTGCTACTGCTCTTAACAGTCTTTTTTTGTTTTTTTATTGTTACTCCTTTCGCTTTTCAGATGTTATTCGGTTTTAATAAAGCATTTGTAGCTTGAGCGATCCTTGCCTCCACTTCTAGTTGATCTTAATTAACTATGAATTCAACCATTTTATTATATATAATCATACTGGTCTGCAGTAAGTACAAGACTTACGGCATCCAAGAAAACACTTTTATAGCACATCAATAGAATATAATTACAGTTTACCTTCGGTAAGGATATTAGAGCTCCAGGGACTAAATCTGCTTGTGTTATGTACTGTTATGGCAGCGACTCGTAGACTGTAATTGGTACTTGCAACAAGGTTGGAAATTTCCAGCAATGAGCTAGTGGACTTAAAAATACGAAGTAAAGCCTGGTTATAATTAACGTATACTAACGGGTTAATAAGCACAAAAGAAATTATTTCTTAAAAAAATGATAACGATGCATTACCTCAGCTAGTTGAAACAGGTTTACAATATCCGTGAATTTGCTTGTGACCGCCACCGGAGCATTATCGCTAGTAGTAGAATTACTGTCACTACCTTTACTAAATGAGTATCATATTATCAGTTTCAATTGTCATATTTACAATCGAATGAAGTATTCAACAATCAAAGACGCAAACTGTTCTATTCAGCAGAGTGTCTGAACTTTCAGTTTTTTCTGAAACAATTTAGTAACTAAATTTCTCTCTCCTCACTCGTAAGTCCCTAAGATGTGGAGGTAAAATGATGTAAAGGGAGTGTAATTATCACCTTTTGCTTCCATATATATTGTTAATTTATACCGTGTTCTCGTTTTCTTGATTTTATTGTTATTAATCCCATTGGTACTAGTTTACCTCTACTTGAGCAGAATTTAACTATCTGACCAGGACATTGTTTGTAGAAGATTTGTGCATTTTGAACTCATGTATATTTCTGGGTGAGTGCTGGTCGTCAAGTAAAGTCAATGGAGCAAAGAGAAAACAATATAAATGAGGTGTCCATAATTTGTTGGCGTATGCTGGCAGTGCCTGCTATCAAGGTGAAGCGTACCTTAATTGCTCTTAGAGATCATTTGTTGACACTAAAACATTTATTTTACAAGCTTAAACTCTTCCAAGCTACCTATCAGCTTAAAATAAAACCCTAATGTTATATTACTGTGTTACATGCTACATTAAAAATATTTCTCTCGTACCAATTTCTGTCTCTCATTTAGTCCTCTGGTTACTTTGATGTTTACTTTATAACTTCTCTTTAACTTTATGACATGTTTTAAAGAAATCATTTTTATTATGCAGTTTGGTCTAAGTATTTATTAAGATATAAGCGATTTATTACAAATCTTAACAGTTTAATTTTATTGATGAAATTCAGGCATATTCCATCAAATACATGTTTTCTTCCATGTATTGTGTGCACACATGTTTTTATTGTGACAGAGTGTGTTGTTCAAATAAAAATGAGATAAGTCTACATCTTGTTTTTCCAAAGTTCCAGACCGCATGCGTCCAGCAAGACATGACAGTTCCTTTGACAATTTCCAAATATTATATCCTGTCCTTTCGTTGGTAATTCATTTGTTTGCAAATCTGCAATAGTAGCTAAAGAAAACATTACAACAACCACAGAACTTCGAAATCGCCTTGAAAATTTGCGACATTTCGCTAAAAATATACTTCAAAGCTTTTTTCCTCTGACACTCTTCACAGTATGAATCGTCAGAAAAGAAATGATATGTATATGGCAACCTATTTATACGAAACATGTAGCAAAACTAGCCGATAATAAACAAGATATGAAACAAAGAAAGAGAAAATGAAGAAACAAAACATTATTAGAAGAGTCTAAGTAAAAACATGAATTCTTCAAAATCTTCTGGATACCAGTTTTCAAGGAGAATACATTTTTACCTTGAAAATTTGCGATATTGCGCAAAAACATATAGATCTATACTTTAAACTTTTTAAAGCTTGTTAATGATTTTGCGCCTTCATACCAACTCCTTCTGTTTTATATTAATATGCTATGCATTCTGTAGTAAATGGTGACCATTATTAGTTCTTCTAAGGTATCACACGTGCTTGACGACACATCAGAAATCTGGTTTAGTAAGTTCAACTGATCTTTCTCTATACATTTGAACATGGTTGACGTGTTTACTAGTAGACTTAAATCTTACTAACAATTCAGACCATCCAACAAAAATGTTATTTGAAACTGCCAAGTGACTGATGTGATTAGTAATTAATTTGCTTATTTCATATTCAATTTGGTTAAAGATAAAAAATAAGTGCAATATCTGAATAGTATAAGCAGATTACTTTATGGTTAAGTGTAAAGATATTACATTTATACAAGTAAGTAGAAAACACACTATAGGATAAGCAAGTCTTTGCAGGAAGCATATCCTCCAGTTTCGTATGGTAATAAACATGTTTCTGACAGCCCTTAAGAATTAGAGTAAGTCATTCCTGTTTAATTATGAAATATCAGCCAATTAAATGCATTATTATACTGATGGTCTCGTTTTGTATCACCCAGAAGAGTTGTATTGAATCAATTTGTCTGGACTACTACAACATATAGCAAACCGCAATATATTGTAATTAAGGAAAAATAAGGCACAAAATGTATCAAAAGCCATGAACTCGACATACCAAATGATATTTTTCTAAATGTGGATACAAATATGATTGTGAATCTCTGGTGGATTGAATTTTGACTTCGGCAAGGTAAACACGTCTTAGAGGCTTCCTGGTTTTCACCTTGTGCATTAATAAAATGCTGAAACTGTTCCATGTTGTCAAGTTTAGTTTTATGTTTGGAGCATGGACATCTTCATCTAAGACAAATGCAAACAAAATAAATAATGTTCAACATTTCAAACGACGTTTTGGACAAACTGTAAAGTTGTATTGCATGTCATTGACTTTTCAATGACAAAAAGCTAGCAATACCTGATTTATCATGGTGAGTTTCAAAGAAATCTATACCCTGGTTAATATTTTTAGACTCTGCAGCTTGTCTATGTACGGACAAAGCCTGCACAATGCATTACACCAGCTAATAAATTTTGCGTTTAAAGGGTACAATTTAAATTTAAAGATGGACATTGCAACTGCACATCTTACGACAATTTATTCACTTTCAAATAAATGAACAGATGCAACATTAGTGCAATGCTTACTGGTAATTCGTTTACTAAAATTTGAACGTCTTGACGCCATTCCACCACTTCTTTCTTGATATTTCTCATGTCAATTTAAGCAAGCAAGTGATATTTTGAAACAAAATAGCTGAGTCATAGCTAACTAGAGGACAATGTTTGAAGGAAAACTAGGGTGTTTGCTATTACGAAACAAGATTCCTTTAACTATTAATATTGGAGAGAGTTTAGCACACTCCCTCTACTTGTTTAACAACTATTCCCAAAACAAAAACATGTCATGACATTTAGGCTATTTCAAATATTCTTATATTTTACTTTTCCAATACATACCTGTCGCGTTTAGGCGACGTGCAACACTGCACGTTACATGACAAGCAGTTGTAGATAAGATCTAGAGAAAAATTCAAACAATCTAAGTCAATGAATTCCAAAGTTGTAGTTTATAAATTTGAAGCTCTTATAAAACAGTGACATCTATAATCATTGTAGCTAAAAGCACTAATTCGTCATTTCATCTTGCAGTATACATCTATAATAAACAAAATCTCATGCCATGAAATGTGAGAAAATTTTCTTTTTAACTTATATACTGATACAAGACTAATATGAACAAAAAATGTAATATCCATTACAAAACATTTCATCGATTTAACAAAACTAGTTCTCTCCTGCTCACATAAACACATTACATACCTTGGAGCAAGCAATCTTATACATATCGTGGTACAAGCTATATTGATAAACTTGGTGAAAGCTATACCTATACACTTCGTACAAGCTATGTTACATAGACTTTGGTGTATGCTATATTCACACACTTTGTGCAAGCTGTATCATATATACTTTGTACAAGCTGTATTATATACATCTTGGTACTAGCTGTACCATATATATCTTTGTACAAGCTATATCATATACACTTTGTACAAGCTGTATCATATATACTTTGTACAAGCTGTATTATATACATCTTGGTACTAGCTGTACTATAAACAATTTGTACAAGCTATATTATATACACTTTGAACAAGTCATATTACATACGCCTTGGCATTATAAACGCCTCAGAAGCCAGAAAATGAGAGACATTGCCAAGTGTCGGTCAGATATAAACCAAGAAATAGCAAAAATGCTTTCAACCTTGTGCATGACATTTTACAAAATGGACTCGGTTAATACTACTTTGCAATTACTTTTATGAGTGCGTGACCAATGAGCTGGATTACTATCTGTGATGATCATGTGATCGACCATCCAATATGAGTTGACCTCTTAACAGACAATCCAATTGGCTTGTTTGAAAGACAATCAAAATACTTGTGGTTAATCAGATGCAAAATTTTTCAATTATACGAATAGTCTCAAATTCGATGTCTTTCAAAACATCAAATAAAACGAAGGAAGTTTTGTCTAAAGTCTTATCTTTAACGGCGGCAACACACGAATTGTCACCTTGTGCTTAAGACAGGGCGACCACTCAAATGTGGAAAAATGTATTAATGGCAATATCAGATTACTAAGTCTTTCCTCAAAAAAGTCCTAAATAAAGGTAATGTTAATTCGAAACCTAAACTTTTGGGTCAAATATCTGATTAACATCCAAACTGCACAGCCTCTCAAAACAGATATTAAGCTTTTTCAATAAGTATAAACAGTTTCATATGTGGTTTTGGCTTACTAAAAAGCCGTTTTTAAATGAGACTTTTTCGCACTGTGTGCATAACATGAGATTGAAGTAGACACTTTGTTATCAAATTATCTAAACTCATTCAACTCTAATCTTAAAATCAGAATTAATTACCTTTCTGGACAACTGAGTTTCAAACGTGGAACCACATTAAATATGATTGGTTAGTTTTTTAAAGTTTATCTCATTACACTAAAAGAAATTGTGTAAATTGGAATAGTTAGGTTGTGATTCAACTATGATGACTGGTCGCCATAATTATCTAAAAAACTTGACGACATTCAATCTTTCTTTCTTTTGCATCCAGTAATGATTAATGGAGCCGCCGTTGCATAGTGGATGTAACGACCTTGCTAGCCAGTGGTTGCAAGTTTGAATCGGCGTCAACCCAAACAAAATACCGTTGGTGAGAGAAAAGAAAGGAAACCCACACTTATAAAGAGTTCAAGGCTTAGTAAAATTCCATAATCCTGACATGAGAATCAGCTACGTTCGGTAACGGCTATGCTACAAAAATTGGATATTTAAAGACTATTACAAATACGATTCATTCAAATTCATTCCTTCTTGAACGTGACAAGCATTGTTTTCAGCAACAGAAATAGTTTGTTATTAAAAATTTCTTTAATCATTTTGCTCATTGACCTTTGCCAATTAATCAAAAATGAAATTACAAGAATGTTTAATCAATGCAAAGCGACTGGTGTTGTGTCCCAAGATGTATCATTTAGCAAATGCATCACGGACAAGTAGAGTTACTACGGAAAGAAAGTAGAAAAGACGAGAAGAGGAAACATACATTGATTTAAAGCACTAAATGTAATAGCGTACCTGAAAACAGGAGGAAAGAAAATAGCTCCAAAGAACAGACTAAATGGGAGGAAAACTTTAGATAATTATGACAAGCGGAACTTTGGAAGCAACGCAAAGAATAGATGAACTGTCGCAAAAGCAAGATCAACTCCTAAACAGGAGTTTTGAATTTCATAGAAGAATGACTTTTGAAATATGTTTTAAAAGGCACAATTCTGAAACATCACATCCATGACTTGATAGCTCCAGCTCTATCAAAAGTAAAAAATCAAGCAATACAAAACATGGCCCAACAAATCAAGACACTAGGCAAGACAACTAGCACATGCGTGACAAAAATATCCAAGCAAGTGCCAAAGAGTAGCAAAGAAAAGATAAGAAAATTACTATGAGTAGAGAAAATATTTCTGGTCTTAACAAGTCAAACCACTTCGAGTCGAAATAGCCATAGCTTGGTCGTACCTCATTTATGGCATATTCTTCGATTATACTACGTTGAAAATAAATTAGCATGTATCTTATGTTGTCGTTGCATCTAATTTAATGAAATTATTTGGACAAGTGTTCAGAATAGGTATCACCAACGTTCTATTCATTAAAGAGAATCTCTTCTATTAGATAAATTAACATGCATCTTCTGTCATCATTGCATCTAATTTATTAACATTATTTGAACAAGTGCTTCAAATACATCCCACCAATGTTCTATTCATTGAACAGAAACTGCTCTGTTAGATGTATTTACTATGCTTTTGCAGCACGTATTTAGACAAAAAGGTTTCATAAATGAATATCACCAAGACCATCTTGATGTCAAAAAAGTATTAGCATTTACTTATGCAAATGACACACACTTATTAACAAACACGTTACTAATAATTGGATTCTGAATTTAATCTAGTTAACTGTGCATTTTTTTGACAGCAGTAACAATAAGCTATTTTATATATATATTATTCTTACTTCATGATAACTATTTTCATAGGTAATACGTAGTATCTGTCCCAGTTTTGTTTCAATGTTATTTGCAATTTTACAAAATTTACTTTCTGGGCCACAAATGGCATCCGATAGACTTGAAAGTGAAGTTTCAAGAAAGATCATTGCTTTTTAAACAAGATACATAACTGCTTTCTTGTTTCTTTTTTTAAACCTGTTGCATTAGTGAAGGTCAAGAAAACAATTGCACGCACAATCGTTGTATGTGTTTAAAACTTTGCAAGGCATACATCGTTACCCATGTATGTTAACTCACTGAAGTAAAGCTACATTATAAGAATGTAAAAGTTCAATTTGCAGCTTTGATCATCTTTAGAAACGAAATGTAAATTTACGCTAAGTCTAAATCAACTTGGAACTGTCTTTGTGGTCTGTTCTCGTCTCAAGCACGGTATTGACTATCAAAACACCTCAAATGTATTGGTAGACCGTTCCTGGCGAAGTCTTTTATTAGCGTATAACAACTGCCTGCAAAATACAAATTATTATCAACTAACGCAACAGAAGAATGACATGCCTGAATCAATTGTTTACCAAATAGTGAGAATTTGCCTTTTGATTACAGCAAAATAAGAGTGATTGTACAGTATGGATAATTTTTATGTTTACTCTGATCATACTTTATTAAGACATGTTTCAGTGGTATTGCTTAGCAGATTTACATAAAATCTTCTAAAATTAAAGGGTATGTATGTTCCTTAGATATTCATAAAATTAGTGTTAAGTAATTAAATATCTTTGCAGGAAATCTTTGAATTTTGAACTTGCTTTTGTTTACCCTCTCTATTGAAAATATAGTGGTTGGGTAATATTACTCCCAGCCAGTCAATATAAATTTGTAGAACAGAAATTATGCCAACATCTAAAAAAGTGCCATACCATTTAGTCAATTGATCAATAACATTACTTGCTAGTTTTCCTACTTATTATAAATTTCAAAATCTTGGCTGTTTGATGTTTTCACGTTTTTGAAATGTTTAGAACAAATTTATTGTCCAGATCAAAAATGATTTATATCGACCTGAGATAATTGGTTTTAATATTACAATAGACCTGTTATATAGGGAGATCAATCCCATTTTTAAGCATGCTTGACATGTTAGATAACAATAAACAGGGAGACACCTTTGATAGATTAGATGAATCTTAGAAAAAGTAAACAATCTGAATTGAAGTATTTTACTACATTGACCAATTATCAGTTTTGTTTCTCCTTATCTTGCCGATCACGACGTTGAGCTAATGGTTTTAGAAGTGCAGTTATTTTTGTGTGATAAGCATGGATCAGTATGCAGTTGAGTATGAAATATTTGGTCTTGCAGTTTAGAATGACGCCTTTTTATTTACGACTTTCACAGAATGCAAAGGTGTTCCTAAACAGAAATAATGTCAGATAAGATCGTTGTGGAAGCAAGTAAAACGCACGCATCGATAATACTGTGTCAAAGCTTCAAGTAATAAAAATGAGCAAGCAAATTGAAAATTTAAAAAAATGTTGTTTTCTACTGTCACTTTACTTTCACCAAATCTATTGTTGATTAAAATCAATACTATGGATCGAATTCATAGGCTGCATTTGTCCGTTGCAATTTATTGTAACACTAGTATTGTTCCATTCTTTATTCTTGTTTTTGAGCTCAGTTGCAAAGTCAGGGTAAACTATTAAATAAGTCATTAATATTACTTTCCTTGGTTTAAAACATCATATGGTTCTCTTTACATCTATATGTAACAACAAAAAAGGAGATATAAACTGATCTAGTAGATACAATGTAGTGCAATGGTATTGAGTCAATAAGGATTTTCCAGCTGTTTCTAATGAGTTCATTAGCTTCTAAGAAAGTGCGCCAAGCTAGCAGTTAGTAAAAAGCTGACTTGGTGGTCGATTATTATAATTTTGCTGTAGTTTGTAGCATATTAACATACTGTAGACTTGGACATGCCCAGCGCTTCTCGCAATGTCACACAAGAAAAAATAAAGGTAAAATGTCATCGCCATAATATTCCTTGAAATAAAAGTAAAACATTCTTTCAAGCTTTCAAGACATAAGATATTGTTAGGATAATCCATGATGTTAGAAAACGTATATAAAGGAGAATCAGGCCAAAATACACTTGCACGGCGTAACTTTTAAGAGGAAAACAAATAGATTTATTTAAATACTATAACTCAATGGCCTTCCAAAAATTAGATAGCGAAATAATTGGTTAAACAAAACTACTGGTTTAACCCTCTTGACATCGAGCTCTAATGTATTCTCCCGTTTTGTGCTCTAAAATATTAGTAAATGGTCAAGATAATTACAGCTTGGTCAGAACAAACATTATTGATAAAAGTGGTGAGAGAATGTTTGTCTGGTGTACTTAACAAACCTGCTGAAGAAATCATTTTTTCTCAGTTGTCTTGATAAAGACATAGACGTCTTTCCAATATATTGATTTGATTGCTCCCTAGCTAGCAACTGATACAAATTTAATCTTAATGGAAGTTTATGGTTTTTGTTGTCAGTTGCTCCCTACAAGTGATAAATTTTGCTGACTTATACACACTAATAGCAAGATGCGTCTCCATCCTAAAGGGATGTACTCATTGAAAGTTAAAGTGCATTGGACTGCATGTAAGTGCATTAACTGAATTTACTTGTGCAGGATTCTGTACTTTAAAATCTATTCAAGCATATAAAATATCATGGAATAAAAAAATAAGGCACTGTATTCTCGCCCAAGTTTAAAACATAAGCAGAAAAGCAAAGCCTTTTGACACAAAAAATTGAAAGAAAATTAGTAGAAAAATGAATTTCTTAGGATAAGAGAGAAATATGATATTTCCAAACTGCTCTACAACAAATTATAAAGTGTCAGGGAATATTAAGTCAGCTTTTGAGACAAACTACCGATAGTTTTCATATATTTGTCAAAAAAGTCAATCTAAAAGTATAATTTTAACGTGGTATTACTAATGAGCAAACAATAGTAATACCACATTAACAAATGCCTAATTTTGTCGGCAGGTCTCCTCTAGTCTACTAGATCTAGTCGAAATCTGTTAATTAGGGATGAAAGTCGCCTTTTCTTGATAAAAGTAAAACATGAAATGCTATTTAGGTTTTTTCTTATATTTGTTGTACTTTTTCATAGCTAGAGTGGTGACATAAGCATTTATAGGCATTTATATCAGTATTTGCTTGCAGCCAACTATCATATATATATATATATATATATATATATATATACTTTGAATGTCCTTCACAAAACCTGTGTGCCGTGATGGCACGGAGGTTTGAGTGTTGGCTTTT
>JANTCA010082806.1:0-14388 GCA_024741275.1 Chironex yamaguchii | reverse complement strand
ATGTCAATTTGGGATCGTCAATACCAGGAGTGACTTCTAGGAGGGAGCTCGGGTTGACTTGCCAGGTTAAAAAGTCACAAAGGCACAGCTCCTTCACAAATATCAGTTAATGTTTGTTGTCTATACTGCTTAATAACAGTCTCTCTTTTTTGCGAGTTTAATTATAATTCTAACACAGTTATCTATTCTTGAAACACCACCCAGTTTGTATTGAACAAATAAGGCAGATTTCATGCCATGTAAAATCTTCCGATAGAAATTAGAATGTACTTTTTAGACTGTGAAACAAATAGGACACATGAAAAAATAAGCTGAACCCAACATGAATCTGGCCCGGAATGGGTCGGGAAGTTTAATAATAAATGCCATCTATTGCACTATTGAAGGAAATCCAAATACCGTATCTGGTGGCCTTGGCCAGAAAGTATCACCTCCACCTGGCTACAGCCACCACTGAGTGCGAATTTGAAGTTGCATCAGAAATAACTGGTGAAAAATCTTACTTGTCTATCACCCGAAAATGCATAAAAAGTTTTGTCTTAAAACATAGTTGGCGGGCGCTTGGCTATCAAAGTCCGGGATTGTTAGTATATAATGTCATAAATTGTCATAAATCAGTACTTAGTTTGGGCGATAATGGGCCATAATCAGACGATGACGATGTTGTGATGCAAGAGTAGTTAGTACCTCGAAGACTGACTAATAACAATGTTTGCTTCTCCATTTTTTATCTTTAGCTTTGATAGCTTACGTGCAATGTGCAAATTATCAAGCTTTCATGATGCAAGCTTTTCCCTTTCAACTCAAGTATAATTCAAAAATGACAAATTCAAAGATAGTACATGATGACTACATAGTATTGGTGTCCATCCAAGTACTCGTGCTTAAACATTGCTTACAATTTACCCAACCCGATCCCGGCCGGGTAAGTATTCACCCCGACGCCGAAAAATTGGCTACCCGACCGAACGCGGTCGCCTTGTTCCTCCCGCATCATGACATATCGAGCAATTCTAATTTTAAATTGAATAAGTGACAATGATTAGGCTTCTTCTTCCACACTTTAAGTAGGCCTTCCAAACTATGCCTAGTTGTCTTGATAAAATACCATCAACAGCAATTCATCTCCTTAATAATTCAAAGTTGTTTCGTCTTCTTCCCATATCTATCGTAAGGGTTTTCAGTAAGTTACGAAAAGCACGTCCCTATGTCTACTTTCGTGTGCGTTTTCTCATGAAACATATCCATTTTTACCTTACACTATTCCTAGAATTGCCAAAATATTGACAACATTTACATCATCTACAAGTTTTGTTCCTTCAACAAACGCGGTCTTAAATTCCCTTTCTGATTTTTTCAATTTCTTGTTGTGTATCAAATCGTTCCTCATAGCTTTCCCCTAATTATATAGTCATAACTAAAATATAACCTTTCACAAAGGAGAGATCATTATCACAACCTAGGCTAAGAAATCTAATCGCCAAAGACACCACAAAAGATCCTGAAAGCAAAATAAAATTTGCAGTGCTTTACCTTAAAATGTGAATACCGAGACGGCAAGTTCTTGGCTGGCCCTTTAGCACGTGTTTTCACAGGATTGTCTAAAATAGCCGATGGTTTGATGCTGTCGAAGTCGCTTAAATCTGTTACAAAAGGAAGCAAAATCCATAAAGAACAACAAAATGACATCGCTATTTTACTGGCGCAACAACGCCACAACGCCATAAACCTAGATGAGCAATTTCTAAGCTGATTAAACACGTTTGTCTTGAAAACATTTAACGCTAGACTTCACAGAGTGACGCCAGAACAGCCTGATTGAGCTAAACTTTCTTAAACTTGTAAATTAATGGACATGTCTTACGGCCGTCAGTAGTAGTGCGCTTTAAACTTCTTTCAAACACAATGATCTAACTTAAGATGTAGATTATACTAAGCCAATAATGATGGACATTTTTAGCAAACGAATTCAACTGGACAAAGCAGCAAAAAGAAAAATTTATTCCCACCGTGCTTTGGTTCGTTTCGTGGTGGCTCTGGTGAGGGATCCCTCTTTTCCACTTTGGGCAAAGAATCCTTTTTTTCGGTCGGTGGTGGTGGCTTTGCTGGAGTGGGAATTGGCCTTTTATTGACACTGTCACTTCTTGGTACCATTGGAGGAGGTCCCTTCATTCCTACTGAACCAGTCCTTTTTATGCCATTCTGCTGAATTTCGGGTGTATCATCTCGCTTAAAAACACCAGGAGGGAACGGTTTGGCTTTCCCTCCTGCAGGAGGTGGTGGTTTTTTAACTTCTGGGGGAGGAGGCTTTTTGCCTTCAGGTGGAGGAGGCTTGGATCCCGTAGGCGGAGGAGGCTTACCACCAACCGGAAGCGGTGGAGCATCTTTCATTCCTGTTAGAATAAAAAAACTGCCACTATTGCACTACGTATGAAGAAGGGTCTAACAAATAACGAAGGAAAATGCTAAATAAACGCACGAAGTGAAAACAAATGTATTCTGTGAACAACAAAGGACGTCCTGGATACCATTACCACAGCGAGGATTTGCAAAAATGAAGCAATTTGAGTCTGAAACGACGTAACGTAACAAAATTCGTGCACATTGCCGCGCAAGCATAGAACAGGAACAGAATTAAACATACCTACCAAAACGTCTAAATAAGCACTGATGACATATTTAGGTATATAAAAGTTGTTTTGAAAATGCGCGACTTTCTTTTCTTGTGTCATGATTAATTGTGCCCGGTGTGTTCAAAAGCCAAAAAAGACACATGTTGTAACTCGATGTTAAGTTTCCAGTTCATAGAATAATTGAGACTGTCTATTACGTTTAAATCACCTATCGTAAATTTCCAAATTGATTCCCAACCTCTCCTCGTGTAAAGCCCATCCAAAAATTAGCCCCAGTTGCCTAATTCGAAGATTTACTGTCAACGAAGTTTTGTTTTCCGAAGAATCCAAGAGGTTATAATGATCTAGTTACCTTTATACTACAACAACATTTGTTGAAAACCAAAGAGAGCCTAACAGTAATAATAGCTTTTTTTGCCAATACAAAAGGACTAGATAATATCGCTCTAAAATCTTTGGTATCCAAATAAATAAAAGCCACTGATTCAGTTTGCATCTGAGATAACACATAAATATCTGGCACTGACCATGGTGAATGCTGAAACACAAATAAAAATTGAATTAACGAATTTCCACTGTACCCACTGCTGGGTTTCGGCTCGTAATAACAAAGATTTGAGTCTTGGCTTTTGAATCTGAAGTTTGTAAGTCCGAACACTCTCCCACACAAAGACTTGGTGAAGGACTTTCAGAGTCCTTGGTATTACGAGACGAAACCCAGCGGTGGGTAAGGGAGAAATGCATTTCTTCAGTTTCGGCTTTCGCCGCCGTCAGTGCTAGCTAAGTTTATACATATATATATATATATATGAATTCTGATGAAGATAATATCGAAACGTCAAAATGATGGTGTATTTTTGAGTTATATATATATATATTCAATTCTCTTTATGGTTTGTCAAGTCTTACAAAAGAAGCTCAAATCTTCTAGGATACTCTTAGTAAACCATATTCCGTAATTTAAATCCGTAGCGCAAAATGATGACAACTCACTCACTCAAAAACCAAAAGACAAGCTTTCTCAGCCCCACCCCCAAACCCCCGAAACATAAAAAAACCAAAACCCCAAACAACCGACAACAACAATATCCCCAATCAAACCGACTATCAAAAGAAACAAACAAACAAGTAAAATTCACTTACCAATTTTTCCAGGAGGAATCATAGCCTTCTTGGGACCGTCCTATCGGATGGAATTTAACAGAAAAGATCTCATTATAAAAGAAAAGTCGTTCATTCTTTGTCTCCCCTTTTCCTTTTTCTTGTCTTCACGCATTCTTTTGATGTAAATGTAACCGAACAAATAAAACGGACGGTAATAAGACCAAAACATTTGAGTGTTCAACCACCGCAAGAAGAAACGAATATTCAATTTTCATAAACAATTTTTGAGAAGAAACACCTCGCTTTATAGGCACCAACGATTTATCTCAATTTTAATACTTCCCATTTCTTGGAAAAAAATGTTCCCATTACTCACAATTATAAATTCCACTCGAATGAAAATGTTTATACAGGGTAACCTCTTCAACACATGAAGTGCTGTTATCAACGAGCAAATTCTCTCTGTTTTAAAATCAGCTTTCATTTCTACATCTGCCAAATGTAAAAGTGATTTACGTGAAAACGAGTTTCAGAGAAAACAAAACATAATATTTGTTGACTAGTTGCAATCTTCTAAATTTGACGGAAGGATTTTAAATTTTTCTTGCTATCCTGGTTTTCTCAAGCCAAACTAGCGTTATGACTACTGAAAATTACTACTATATTGTCGTTGTTTGTCCCGATAATACACAGTTCAATAAAAATCGCATTAATATAAAACTGTTAATAATATATAAAACACATTAACAGTATCAGCAATTTACAATTTACGAGAACAAAAGATGGGCCTGAACGGTAATATTAACATCTCTAAATCGGTAATATTAACATCTAGTCACAATATGATGCTATAATATTCCTTAATTCTGGTTTGATAAACTCGGTGAGCTTCAACGTAAGTTTTCGACCTGCCGGAAATACTTTGGCAAACTCAGCCTTACCGTACCCAGGCCAAGAGGCCAAAGCACAACAGCCAACAACACACTTCCACTTCTTCAATCAATGTAAGCTCCAAAGTATCAGATGATAATTGCTGCATTGGCAAAACATTGGTGAAAGTCTGGGGCTTCTTAAAACAATAAGCCGAGTTTAAACAACACCTTGTTCCTTAGGGGGATTAAGGTTATCTGTAGTATGTACACTAAATGTATCAACTTGGCACATTTTCATTATTATCGGTGCTCGATCAATCAGAAATGTGCTATAAAAGGCCTTAAAGCCGCTGAAATATAGTGGATAAGACAAGGAAACAAACTACCATTGATGAGTGAAGATAACGGGAGTTCACTCTCTTGTAAGAGATCACTTTCTTGTAAATTCTCTACGGCTACGTTCGATGACAAGTATGCTCCAAAAAATCATCGGACATAGAACCAGTTTTCGGGGAGAACGGCCTAAAAAACTAGTTGTAAAATTGTTTTAAATAGCACAACAAGAATGACCCCAAAAATATTCAAAATAACGAATCACTAGTGTTTCTTAATTAAAAACAATAAGCTGTCAATTTTCAAAAGGTCGTAGAAAAATATAAAAATTGAAGGTGACCAACCTTATCTCCACTTTGCTCGTCTTTTGATGAGGGGTCTACAATAAAGGAATATATTCATTAGATCTGAAACTGTATCCGAGAAAAGAACTGTCTCAGAATTTTTCGATATCACGAAAAAACAAAACACGTACAAAGATAAAGAAATCAAACCTTTGTTCCAGACATTTTGAAGCAACCTAGCAGCTACAAAATGCTTCTTGCCCATGATTTAACTGAAAAAGTAGATGAACTGATTTCCTGCTACTCTTAACCATAAACGAGTATGTAAAACAATGTTGCTTTTCTTTTATTTCAACGAAGTAAAAAATTACAACATCAAGTCTGCTTGACAGAGAGAAACAAGAACGTAACAAGATGACGTCACGCAAGTAACGGTGACTGTACAACGACACGCACGGATAAGCGAACATGTCTTCATCACAAAGTGTTCGGTCTATGATGCCTTTCTTGCGCAAGAGACAAGACCTTGTAACTCAGGTCTCCGACAATGCCCACGCATCGTCCAAATGTAAAATATATGAAGAATAAGAGTCTCCGGTGGCCAACTCGTTGTCAATTATTGTTCTAAGTTTAACAATAAAAAAACATATAATTGCATGGTTCCACTTCTATAAATAGAAATAGCAAAGTGAGACGTCGAACACTGAGTGGGGGACCTTAATGCCTAACCTATGACGTGAAAACCAAAAGAATTTTAAGATCTGACATGTCATGAGTAGAAGGGAGCACGATTAGGGGTCCGCCATGGACTGGCACGGCCATACTCCTGATGATGTGGCATTCTAGCTAAATACAAAGCTGTTATCTATGAGACATCTTCTGAAAGCGTCTGTGACTTTGATGGCATATGACAGGCCAGGGCATCATAATTAATAACACATGTCATAACTCTATTATTTAGTCTCTAACAATTCTCCGTTCTTAACTTCACTAGTAACTTATAAGTTAGAAGCAGAGCCCTAATCATAAGTGGTGACCAATAGATCACAAAACCTGGTGGTACAAAAAAGTATGAGAAAAAAAAGGCCAGCAATTGCGATGGTTGTAAACAATTGCGTTAATTGAATAAAAACGGGAAGAGCCTTGTGAACTCTCATTTGTTGATTGGGAAAACAAAATGACAAAGAGTACTCTTTGTTGGACGTACAAAATTGACAGCATTTTTCACCACATGGGTGCATTGATCCCATTTCCATCAGAACAGCCATGGGTTTATATGGTTTGTTATGATGCCTTCATGTAAAAGTGAGTCACATGCTACGTTTGAATTATTCTGCTATGATCAGGGTCAGTTGACAACTAACATTGTCTAACACAAAACATCATACGATCCGACCCCTGCCAAATGAGTGCTGCGTTTACATGCAAAAATGTAAACAACGTCATGTTGACTCGGTGTCCGAAGTACTGTCCGTTGTTTTGTCATGGCAACATTAAAAAAACAATATAATACGCCAGGAGGGGGAATGGTCAACACGGGACACAAAATAAAACGGATGACATTGACTGGTAGCCTGGACATTCTCGTGTAGATAGCAAACTGACATAACGATAATGAAAATACAAGGCAATCAGTGGTGTCATTAGTCATCAACACTTAAAATTCTTGCACTTTGGTTCATATTCCCCATGTTGGTAAAGATAAATTACAGAGATAATCTGGATGTCACCTCAAGTCGTAAATGACTTACAAAAATGTAGAATCCTGTTACGCTATTCTATTAAGAATAAAACATATAACACCAGTAACTTTACTGCCTTTTTAAAGATGCTAACGATTAATCGCGAATGTTCGATCTACACGGCCTTAAACATGCGACAGATCTAAGTTGTAATACAGGTCAAGTAATCATTCACAATCTATTTTTTTCACACTGGTAATACCTGTCTGGTATTTCCCACAATTCTCCTAGAGAGACATCGGAGTTACAGTTATATTTGACATAAAAACCATAATCATTGGTCGGCACAAAAATATGGACATCTTAAGGCAATTCAAAACTGCGCAACACAAAGACGTAACGATACCAGCACTATGAAAGAGATTTGTAAAAACAAAAAACTCAGTAGAAATTGGAAATCGAGAATAAATTTGAAGTAGTAACAGTCATTTATATAATAAAAACTTTGTCGAAGTCAATGGCAATGCGTCAAATCTAGAAGTGGATTAGAGACAGATTAACCCTACTGACAAGCGAGAGAAGTACATGACAGACAATGCTCTTAATGAGAAGAACGGTATTCATATTCTACCTAGAAAAAAACGATCGTCAGTTTTAAGAAGTTCAGAACTAGAAACAAACACAATAAATGTTTTGTTTCTTAACATCACGAGCAACTAACATATTGGGTATGGAGCAATCTGAGTACTATAGGTCATCGTTTGCAAGGACCTGCTTGACGAAAAAGCGAAAACTTCAGACTCTAACGAAAGATGGCAATATAAAATTGTTACTTTAACACAGTTCATGTTAATATCAAGCAATTACCAACCTAGCAAAACAAAATTGGCAAAGGACTCCTTTTGATAAAAGGCATTCAAATACTATCGTCTGGAGATGTATTCAAAAAGTGGAACGCGGTCATGCTAAACCCTCGCGACAACCCCTTTGTACAGAATTTGAAACCGTCTACTGCAAGAAATATTTTGAGCGAGCACCGTCCTTTCACAACTTTAGTCGAGTAAAGCAGCCCAAACAAAATCAATAGTTAATACATGACCTATATGAAATGATACCCAGACTAGTAAATATATTCCCAGATCATCTAAGAGAGCAAGATTGCTGTATTGGAAAAGCCATTATCAGTCAAATTTCTACGAAAGCCGCGCTACCAATGCCACACCGACGTGTTTTACTTGAAAAAGAAGCAGGGACAACCATTCAAGAAAATTCTCATCGTGTGTCAACAAGGAAGTAAAACTCAATACAGCATTCCAAATACAAATTAAGTAAAATAAATGATACCATAGTAACAAGTCAAATTCAGTTAATCGCATGTGCACTAAAACGGCTTAAGATGGTAGCAGTGTACTCCTTGACGACAAGCAAACTATCGCTCCCAGTCCACGACGTTGACGGAGTAAACAAAATAAAACATATTTAATGATATTGAAATAAAGCAAATATATCACATCTAGCAGGTACTTTAATTTCAGGTTGCATGTAATAACCAACATCTATCTACAAAAAAGTATTTTCAAAATACCTTTCGTGTTTGAGTGCAATTCGGGTTATCTCCAAAGTCGTATCATCACGTTGATATAAGGTAAATGACCGTCAACGTCTAAATGATGTGTTTCCTCTACTTCAAGTAACACACGAAGATGTAGTAAGTGTTGAGACCGCGGTAATTTGAAATCTCCTTTGTACGCACTCTTATTGTTCGATGCTTAAAACGTCTTGCAAGGATGAGCAAACAACAGGTAGCATCAAGTTTTTATTGAAAAGAACAAAGGAAAACACTTCTTTCATGACTGAGCAGAGGAAGGCAAACAACGGATCCCGGCTTAATCAACCAGGAACAAAGAATGCCTTAGTAACAGGGCAGGTGCGACCATCAAGAAAGTTTTACTTGCCAACGACGGCAATGGACTCACAAACAAAATGAACTCCTTTAAATATGCAGATTTTCTAGTGATGTACCTGTTTTGATTATCGATCTGAACATCGCTCACGCCATTAAACATACACGATAGGTTTTCGTCGTCTGATTAAACTGGGCGAGAACCAGCGAGCGCACAATGAAAAAACGTTTGGGAAACGACAGAAGCATTAGAAAAGGGCAGAAGAGTTTTTAAGAAAGCAAACCAAGTAACAGCACAACCATATTAAAGGTGTTCATGTCACATCGAAAGCTACAGACAAATTGGGTAGGATTAGTAAGACTGATACCTTTGGATGTCAAGGAAATAAATCAATATGAATATGACAATATGAATCAGAAAATTCCCCACATAATGCAGTTTCGTCGGTATCTGCCTGAGGTTCTTTGCGCGAGATGCGTTTGTGCGAGATAGCTGTAATCCACATATAAAACCGACAGACGGGAATTTGCAATGTGATTAAACACGGTTCCATGACAAACACAGCCTCAATTTGTGCACTCAATACCTCAAGAAACAAAGTTTAAAGACCTGAAATACTAACCTTTACCTCCCATAGGTGGTACTGGTGCATTTCTTTTTCCTGCTCCACCCTGGGGAAGATACAAAAGAACAACAATAAAAACTGACAGTTTCTGGCAAGGACACATATACAAAAACAAATAAAATAACTGTAGTTTTCTTAAACTTTTCATTAGTTCTGTGAAAAAGAAGTTACATAGAGAAAGACCACATGCCCACTGAACCAGGGTCTATGACTACAAACCCGACAGCTGCACTGGTGCTAGACTGTATGCGTCTGTATGAGTTTCCCCTGCCCAATTTGCTCCAAGAACGTCCCAAGATATGGAATTCAATGCTCATACTGCCACAAATGGGTCCACCTCAAGTACACACTCCTCAAGAAACAGCCAAAAAACAACAATAATTTCATCTGCTCCAACTGCAATCAGCCCACACCCCACCACCGCCCACTCTACCTTCATTCTCTCCACCACTACGACCTCCAACTCCACCTCCTCCACCCCCACCACTACCTCCTACACCACCGTACCAACCTCCAACTACCAACCTCAACCCCAATACCACTCCAGACTCCACGATCAACATCCTATAGATCAACATCAATGGAATTCGTAACAGCCACACACAGCTCATCAACTTCATCTCCAACAACAAGATTCATATTGCGGCCATACAAAAGACCAAACTCACAAAGACCTCCAACACCCCAAAAATCCCTCACTTCACCCCTATACGACAAGACAGAAAATCCAATGATGGACGAGGTAGTCTGCTGCTCTACATCCATGAATCCCTCACCTTCAATCCACTCAACTTCCAACAGAACGACCCCCATGTGGAAATTCATGGTGCCACCATCTAAATCAACAACTCCAAACTCACAATAGTCAACCTTTACATCCCCCTTGGCTAGCAGCTGTACCACACCAGACTACCTCCCTGACCTCCAACCAACTCTAAACACCCAGGATAGCCTCATCGTTGGCAACATCAACGCCCACAGCCCCCCTCTGGTATTCAGCCAGGCAACCTGATGCCAGAGGTACCAACCTTTCTGACCTCATCAACAACTCCAACCATGTCAGCATCAACAACGACTCTCCCACCCAGTTCCCTACAAATGGCAATCCCTCCTCCCCTGACATCACCTTGGCATCAGCCTCCATCTTCACCTCAGCGGACTGGACAGCTCCACCAAGAAAACCCTCAAGTCTGACCACCTCCCCAACATCATCACCCTCCACACCTCCACCCAGCCTCCCAACTCAAGCAGGAAATCCTTCACTGACCTCAAAAAAGCAAACTGGGATGCCTTCACAGATGAAACAGAAGCATATTTTCCAATACTCCACTCACAACATACATCCTCCAAGATGAGAAAAAATTCACATCCATCTTGTCCAAGGCTGGTTCCCACCACATCCCCTCAGGCTGCCACAACAAAACCCAACCTCTTCCTCCAGATGCCAAACAACTCAATCAAGAAAGAGACAACATCAGAGCCAATGACTCCACCTCTGACCGGCTACAACAGATAAACCACTCCCTCACCAACCTTCTTTACAACTGAAAAAGAAACAAATGGCAAAATGGGTGTGCCCCAGGGTTCAGTGATCTCACCAACCCTCTTGAACCTCTCCATTTCGGATCTCCCCCAACCACCCAACAATATCAACATAATCTTCTACGCAGATGATATCACTATCTACATCTCCGGCACCAACCTTTAAACCATGGAAAATTGCCTCACTCAATACTTCAACATCCTCCACAACCACCTACTACACCTCTCCCTCATCCTGTCTCCTGAAAAGTTCACCATCACCCTCTTCACCCCAGACACCCACCAATCCAAATACAGCCACAATGTGAGCATCAACAACTCCCGTCTTCCTCTCAACAAAACTCCAAAGATCCTGGGTGTCACCTTGACATCCACTCATGAGAGAAACAGCTCACAAGGAAAGCCAGGAATATCCTGGCCCAACTCCGCTCCAGCTTCAGCTCCTTCAACAAATCATACCTTCACTGCCTGGATCAAACAGTGGAAAAAAGATGTCCCAAATGCAACAGGATGCCACATGGTGTCCCACATCTCTTCAACTGCCCTCAAGAACCCCACCAACCTCAACATACAGGACCTCTGTGAGAAAAACGTGGACGTCGCTGGCTTCCTGGGCATCCACCGGCAATAACAAAAACAACTGTATGCATCACTAGATGAATGCACAGGACCCTGTTGTAAAAGTTATTTAATTGTAATTCAGAGACAGATACTTTTTTTGTAAATGAGAATTCATACCAAACCAACATTCTTGAGTCCAAACGGCGGTTCTGATGATTTCAGTTCAGGTGGAGGGGGCTTTTTTCCTTCAGGTACCTTCTTCAATTGCCTTTTCAGATCTTGTGGGGACACTAGCATACCAAGGCCAAGCCCCATACCCCCAACTGGCATCTTTGGTTTCTCGGCATCTGGTAACTTTGGTGGTTCTGAAATGTAACAGTACAACTTTACCTTACTTACTAAAAAATGCAAAACTAAACATACAGTCAAGCACAAAATGATCACAACTGGGGCAAATAGCCAACAAAATCTTTATAAAAGTTTGTCATCAGACACTGGTCACTGGTCAGTTTTGTAAGGATATGACAGGATAAATGATAAAACTACTGAAATCGAGAGACCAGTGAAAGTGGGTTTAGAAAAAACAAGGGTACTAGTATGGTTACTTTTCTGACTTCCAAGAATGACTAGAAAAGGTAGCTGGCAGTCATTTGACCACTTGAAAGTAAGGATATGCTTTTTGCTTGAAGTACAGATAGTTGAGAGCATGATCTCAAAAAAACCAGATTACATAATCTTAAAAAGATTACATAATAACTTCAAAAGCTGTGGACTGTTGAAAACATGAACTTATGTTACAATCTGAAAAATATTTGAGAATTCAATGAAAATACTTTTGACAATAAGTGAACTAACAAAGAATGTTATATCAAAACTAGGTATGTAAACATCAGCTAGTTCAAAAGGTAGAGGTTACGGTAATTTACAAAAGACAAAATTATGAAATTGTTTTCTCTCATTTATCTCAACAATAACTTCAATAAAAATACATCTCCAAAGTGATTTATCATGAACATTAACTATACACAATAAATAATATAAATATATTACAAAAATAAATATATAACAATATAAAATAATTATTTTGGTTTACCTTCATCTTTAGGTGGAATCTGAGGAGGTGCCTCTTCACCCATTTTCTTTCCAGGTCCATCCAACATGCCTCCATCCCCTTCATCAAATTCAATAGCCTCAACAAAATTTGCAGGAAATACACCAGTTTTGCCATTCAGTTTACCTTCCCACCAGCCTTCATCAATTTCGTCTGTCACTTCAATAATATCACCAACATCCAAGCTTAGTTCATCATCCTGCTCTGCTGTATAACTAAACGTAACTTTTGCAAGTCGCACTTTCTTGGCTGTGGAAGCTGCCAAAATGGATACAGAAAAGTCATGGCTTTTACCTTAAGATTTACTAGCCTAGCAGTTATTTTTATTAGTAGGATACAAAAAGACTAGAAACAAAGAAAACCATGTTTCAGAATTACTAAAAAGTAACAATTCTGATAACACATTCATCACAACAATCCAGACAGCTATACTGTTATCTAACTACATCTGAGGATCACCATCTGTCCAAATAAATTCAACAGTCAAATTTTGAGCCTGGCAAGTAACAACAGACATGTTCTAATCATAAACCATAATTATGTAATTTGTCTAAGAATGTGATTCAGTAATTTGAGTTAGTACAAATAGATTTGATTAATTGCGCTTACAAAATTATGAAATACAATACTAAAAATAGGCAAAGCAACATTAAGCCATAACGTGGCTGCTTAAATGCAATTCATACAAAGAGTCAATTTAGTTTTTACCTTATACTACATGTTTCATGCTGTGTACAGGGTCAGAACTGTTAAACCATATAATTACTATAAGACTGTATTACAAAAGCTAATTGACCTAAGTGAAAGACTTCCATTCTAGTGCTTCACAAAAATGTGATCTATTCGTAAAATGAGTTAGAAGCAAAAAGGAGGCAAAAGCAAAGTAGGACAATCACAATTCAAAAGATTAATTCAAAACTCATCCACAAACCATAGTGTAGATATAAATGCTTACAAGGTGTTGATGCTGCTGGTTTACTATCTTTTGGATTTATTTCTTCCACAAAATTCTCTGGAAACATCCCTCTTTTCCCTTTCAGATCTCCTTCCCACCATCCACCTTCCTGTTTATCTACATTTGTTATGATATCACCAACATTCAATGTCAATTCGTCTTCTTCCCCTGCCTCATAATCAAACACAACTTTGACATCAACTGCAAAATGGAAGAAATAAGCAAGTGAAAGAACTGTCGAGGTAAGAGGTAAGAGAAAATTATAACATGTAACATATATATAAATAACATATATATGATCTGATATATCATAATATATCAGATCATACTTCATACTGGTATAGATATAATACCTCAACAGACAGTGCTTTTTCACACATTTGTCAAGAGTGGGCATTACCACAATAGCTGCACTAAGTGGGAGACAACCAGGCTCGAACTGGTAACCCTCAGACTCAAAAACCAACACTCAAACATCTGTACCATCATGGCAGAAAGCTTTGGTGAAGGACATTCAAAGTCCTTTCTATTACGAGACGAAACCCAGTGGTGGGTCAGGGGAAATTCATTAACTTTTCTGCATTTCGGCTTAAGCCTTCATCAGTGTCAGATATATGTAATGCCTCAACAGACACAGTGCTTCTTCATACAATTGTCAAGAGTGGGCATTACCACAATAGCTGCACTAAGTGGCAGCCAATCGGCCTTGAACTGGTAACCCTCAGACTCAAAAGCCAACACTCAAATCTCCGTGCCATCACGGCACAAAGGTTTGGTGAAGG
>JANTCA010082805.1:0-35600 GCA_024741275.1 Chironex yamaguchii | reverse complement strand
CCTGTAAGACAAGTTAATACTTATCAGAATATGTTGTCAAGGCACTCGTGTATTTTCATGTGGAAGGTAAAGTTTGAACAATTGTTGCAAATTCTCAGAAATGTATCTTTTGAAGGCTCCATTCATAGTTCAATTAGGTTTTTTAATAGTTGCTTCTCTTGTAATCATTGAAGTAAAATCTGGAGTAGAACATCAGTTTCCATGAAAATTGTGTGCTGTCCATGTGGATCAGGTGTAGGATTGTGCAAGTATTTGTGTGTGTATTTGTATGCCTGTCTATCTATGTGATGGTCTGGCTTTTGTTTACTATTGCTTGTGTGATGTCTGTTAACATGTCAATAACAGGATATTTTTGAACTGAACACCAAAAAGAACGGAAAAAATTAAGCTGTAAGAGCATCTTTATTGTTCGTGTACCTCTGAGAAGTATGTTTGCTACCAAACAGTGCATATTCTGCAAAGTCATCCCAGGTAGGTTACCAGATACCAATATATTCTTCCATTTCATTCCTTCTGTGGCAGAAAAGATGAAATCGGCATTTTGATTGCAATTTGATAACATCTACTCTGTGCAGTGTCATGCATTTGTTAATTTTTTAATTGTTTTGGGGCAATTTATCTGAAAATGGTTGTCAATCTAACTCCAACAGTGAATTGCTAGTATAGCCACTGTTGATTAATATTTGCCCCATTTTCACTATTTATAGCTGTCATCTGTGTATTAACTTTTGTCATTTGTCATAATCTACAGCTGTTTCGAGAAGTGAGAATAATGAAGTTTTTGGATCATCCGAATATTGGTGAGTTTTGATATATTTATTGATATAGTTTATGGTTTATTTAGCATGTGGTATACATCAGGCAGACTAAATTAGTATATTTTATTTTAGTCTGGTTAAAGTTATATGTTGAAGAGTTTGTGCTAATGAATAATGTATAATGAATACCGGTAGTTACTGCATTGAATATGCAATAATTGCTCCAGCATAAGTGTGCATATATGTATATATAATCTAGATATTTAGTTTTTGTAGAAGTAGGCAACTTTTGTCATTGCATAACTTCAGTTTCCTTGAAAAGTCTTACAGTGAGTAGAATCAGCCTGCAAAAGAGTGTGAAGACAATTTGTCTTACTCCATTACACAAACTGTGTTGTATGTTGACATTAAGTAATGCTTGTAGCACTGCTTCCATCTCTGGTACTTGGTAATATGGTAGATTGCTTCACTTGAACCCTTTTCCTTTCTTGTCCTGGCAGTGGTGGAGTTAAGAAGTAGGCACATATATACCTTGTTTGTATTGCTTATGTATGTTTGTTAATATTTTGAAGTGGAAATTGAGAATAAATGACTATATATTGGGAACAAGATTACAACAAGGAAAGGAGTGTGCTTAAATTAAGGACATTTCTAAAGATTTTTATTGTTGATTACACAGAAGACTACAGCCATATTTTTGTGATATTTAGTTGATGTTTTTGCTCATTATATGCTGCAGTTATGATAGAGAAGCACAGAAAATATCTGTATTATGTGATCCTTTTAAGTGTTTTTACAAGCAAGTGACAGACAACACACCATGCTGTTTTTAGAGAAACACATGATTTACACTTAATGTATTTCATGTTGATGCATCTGGTCTGGTGAGCCAGGATGAGCATGATGAGTGATGAAAGTGCACCTAATTTCTTCCAAGTGCATTTGGAGGTCTGCATGAGTTTGGGCTCCTTTAATGGAGAGGCCTGTATTATTGCATTAGTCTTGTATAAAAGAGAAAATAGCAAGTTATTCAAGGAGTTATTTTGTGTATTTTACACTCTTGATTCCAAAATATTATAGTGAAAAGCAGAATTTATAGTTTTAGAATGGTGGATGTAATTGATCAGAAGCATGAAAAGGAATGGGACTGTAGCCCTAAGTGCTATGTTAAGTTTAAAGTTAAGACTTAGGTCAGTTAATAGTGAAGTGTTGACTTACCAGCTGAGGACCTCACTAGAGTGATGTGTTCGAGAAGCCTGAAGAGATTGAGTGGAATGGCCCCAGGCAACCCGCCCGATAAGATGATGATGTTGACTAATGAAAATCATTTTTATGGAAATTGAATGAAGACTGAATAATAGTGTGGGTTAATGAAGTCTGTTGGGAATGCATATGTCATAGTGAGCTAGATTATATGGAGCTGATTGGCACAGTAGTAGCCTTGTAAACTATTGAAACCACGTTTTTTAAGTAGAACCTGTATCCATAGGGAACAAATTATCAACATTCATCACAGGGTTGTCAAGAGCTGTATTTTTTGTTCTATTTTTTGTATTTATCCTATCCTTTTCCTGGTATGCCCATTTGTTTTTGCTTTCTGATTGAGGAAAGCCTTTGTAAAACCTACAAAACACGAGAAATGCTAAAGCAAAAATGTTTTCTACATTGCAAAAACTCCTGAAAATTATCTTGTAGGAAACTAATAAACCATGCCTTGTGCTACTAGGTGGTTTATTATTTTACCAAATAATTGTTCGTGATTAAAATTTTTTAAAAGATATTAAACTTTGACGGAGGTGTGAACAATATATTTTATGAAATAATTGTGCTTTACAGTCCTAAGAAAATTTTGAAGTAAAGCAGGAATTTCTGCTTAACTGTCTCTAGTTTGGCAAATGCTTTAGAATGTAAAAGTAGTGCTGTAAATATGAACCAACCCCATTTCATGCAAGTGTTGAATTAATGTAAGTAAAATTAGTTTGTTACATGTAGATAGAATGTTGATAGGACTATCTTGAGCAGAACTTTGATAGATGCAGAAGAATTTGTTCAAGAAGCATGCTTTGACGTAGACATCAATCAGGATATAATACAACACCAGTCTAATACTGACTCACCTACTCTTGTATATATTGTGTGTTTTATATTTATTTCAAGATAGGAACTAATTGCAGAATCAAAATCATGCCCATTTATGGCAAGTTGAAAGTTGTGTAGTATTACACTGGTACCAATAGTGCCATGACTAGTTGCCACTGTTTGTTAGTGATTATATTTGCTGATTTAGTAAATGGTTTGTTTGTAACGTTATGTTTTTTTGTTATTTTCTTTCAGTGAAATTGTATGAGGTTATTGAAACAGAGAAAACACTATATCTGGTAATGGAGTATGCAAGTGGTGGTAAGTTGTCATTTATGTTCTCAGTTATGTTGGATTATTTTCATGTATTCTGTCATTATTTGCACACGTAGATAGATATACCTGTAGTTAATTCAGCATTAACTGATTATTCTGTCTTAAGTATATAATTTTTTGTAATTGTTCATGTCTTGCTGCTGAAAAACAATCCATATTAGGGAAGTATGTCTGTTTGCTGCCATAAATATACAAACTTGTACCTTACAAACATTGAATGAATAGATTAGGTGGATGGATGGATGGATAGATAGATAGATAGATAGATAGATAGATTAGATTAGATTAGATTAGATTAGATTAGTTAGTTAGTTAGTTAGTTAGTTAGTTAGTTAGTTAGTTAGTTAGTTAGTTAGTTAGTTAGTTAGTTAGTTAGTTATTAATATAGATATGTATCAAATGAATTCCCTGTGTTTTGTAATGTTAAGGTAAAACAATGTGTCATTCTTTATAGGGATAATTTTTATAATGTTAATCATGCTTTTTTTATTTCTTACAGGCGAAGTGTTTGATTACTTAGTGGCTCATGGAAGAATGAAAGAAAAAGAAGCAAGAGCTAAATTTAGACAGGTAATTATAGGTCTTTATAATCTGAGTTTACTTTGAAACAGATGTCATGTTTTCTATAATATAAATGTATAACCATGTTGTCTTGAATCTGTTGTCGTTTTCATTCTAATTGTTTAGGATATATACACCTTTTATCAAATCCTTTACAAAGGTGCCTTCTTTCCAAACAAATGGGGATAGGTTAAAATGTTTTATTGTTTAGGTGTGGGATTAGTTTGTGTGAGTTTGTACCTTGTACTTATATGAGGTTCCGTGTGCCTCCTTTCAAAGTGTAAACCCTTTAGCATTTTTTCTTTGTGCTGTTGAAGTCATCGAACGTTACACAACTAACTGTTAAAAGTAGTTTAAGTGTGAGTTTCCCCCCAGTTTTACAAGATGTCATAGACAACATATCTGTAAGTCATCTGCAATTTGAAGTGAGTTTTCTGGTAAAGTAGGTTGACAACATGACAATGGAATTCAACCATAAAGCTGCTGTAGACCTGAGGTGTATCAGTATAAATTATAGTCATTGTTGTGAACATTTTGTTTTTGTTTTTTGCGAAGAAGCCTATGTTACTATTTTTGTTTAGATTGTGTCAGCTGTTCAGTATTGTCACCAGAAGCACGTAATTCATAGAGACCTAAAGGTGGGTTTTAATTATTTTGTCTATTATAGTTGAAGTGTCATTGGATTTGGAGTGCCAATTCATTGTTTAATAATTTGCTTTATCTGAGCTCAGCAATGGCTTTCATGTCCATGAATTTGATCACTATTGCAATACTTATCATCACAAATGTCAAATCTGTAGTCATTTTGGTTCCTATTCTGAAAATTGATCTTGATTTATGTTTCTTCATTTTTGCTGACCTGAGCTTGCAAGAAGTTGCCTAAAGTTTTGCAAATCAGTGTTTTAGGTGGATAAATGAGATTGTGGCCATTATAACGTCTGGTCAAGGGAAAAAAGTATCTGTCTGACATTCCTCCATGTTATGTAAAGCAAGTGCAAATAGAAAATATGATGCTAGGTTGTAATAGAAATATCCAGGACAGTTCTGGTATGTTCGATTCTTGAAGTTGACATGCATTGTAATAGCATGGCATCATGCTATTAAATAGTTGTACATCAATCAGTGTTCTCCCTGGGAAACAATTTGTGCGTAGCAGCTGGAACAAAATCAAACTGGGGTCTAGGGGGCGTTCTGAGCTCACGCTATTTTTGACCTGAAAATGCCTTGGAATGGCTTTCTAAAAGATGCCAATTGATGTGAATTGGGCGTTTTTATTCATCTCAAAATGGTTCATTGTCGCTGGAAAACGTTGGCATTTGCGTAGTGTTGTGTTTGTGGGCATAACAGTAGGGTGGAAGCATAGCTGTATATGAGAGCGGCGTAGCGGGCCCCACGCAAAAACTCTCCAGTGAGAACACTGTCAATATGATAGACACAGGCTTAGAGACAGTAAGCAAATGTTTAGTTTGGCAGTCAGTAATTCATTACATGGCTGGTGGGACCAATTTTGAAGGTTGTTTTCCCAAGAGCACGTTTAACTATACAGTATGAGGAGATGTGTAAATTCTCAGATTGTGTGTTGCATATTTTGCTTTGACAGTTTCAGACACTGAGTTTATGTACAGTATTCTTACTTTGGCCGTTCTTTTATATGCATGCTATCAGTTGTGTTTTCATATTGTTATTTCAGGCAGAAAACCTTTTGCTGGATGCTGATATGAACATTAAAATAGCCGACTTTGGTTTTAGTAATGAATTTTCTCCTGGTAATAAACTAGACACATTTTGTGGTAGTCCACCTTATGCAGCTCCAGAGTTGTTTCAAGGCAAAAAGTATGACGGGCCTGAAGTTGATGTGTGGAGCTTAGGTGTTATTTTATATACATTGGTTAGTGGTTCATTACCTTTTGATGGACAAAATTTAAAGGTAAGAGTTATTTTATTTGTTGGTTAATAATGATGACTTGAGCTTGTACACTATTTTTTGGTCAGTAGGTGATTGAATATGTTACGTCCTTGCTTCACTGCAAAAGTATATTTGAATCATTTAAATAACTCGAATTCAATAACCTGCATCTCTCAAATTGAGCATTGCAAGACGTTAGGCCTATAATATTTACCTTTATGTTATAAAGGTTCAATGTGGGCTGGGCTTATCACCTCATCATTTGTGCTCTGCTACTCATGCATAAATTTGGTTAAAATAAGAAATTTTGGCCAGAGAATGAAAATTGTTACAGAGGTCTGTTGTATGTATGTATTGTGAATATTTTAAAAGGATATATACCTGGTGGCTTAGTAAAATGCAACTATCAACATTTGTCCTTTGTTATCCAGTGTGAGTGGAGTAACCTCACAGTTCCTTTCAGAATTTGTAGACCATGATCTAAATTTTGCTTCTGTTATTGCATTGCTTTGAAGATATGACTTATTAGTCTGAAAATGTAGCTACATGGAATCTGAATTAAGAAGCATGACTCTGAGTTGCAATTCATGCTCCATCCAAGCTGCCTTCAGTTAGTTGTATTTAGCAGAGTGAATACTCATATTGTGTATTTTACGTCTTACAAGGCCTGATTTGAGTGTCTGTGAGGGATTTTTCGATAATTTAAAGATACTGCAGTACTATTGTTACTGAAGTATGAATCAAATGTTGCCACTGTTTGTGTGTGCTTTAATCAGTGAAATTTTAATGCTGTAATGTATCTTAACACCTGTGTAGTTGGCAAGCATGAACTTTTGTATCATATGTTTATTTCACTTCTTTTTGTCATACTACTTTCTGTTATTTGCTTTCATATTTCTGGTGAATGTCCAGTATAACGTGTCCACGTTTTGTAACTATTGGTGACATTTCGACTTTTAACTTGTCTTTGTCAGGAACTTCGAGAAAGAGTTTTAAGAGGGAAATATAGAATCCCATTTTACATGTCTACAGGTAAATCTTCCTTCTTCGTGTGATTCCTTTACCTTAGTGTCTCTTGGAAATAATGGTGATTTAAACTGTTGGAATTGTTGTGTGGCTGGCTGTTACTGTCGTTTGGATATCTATCAGTGTGTATTCTGTTTCATGTCTTGCAGGCCTTGCAGGACAGATGTTCTCACAGACGGCTCATTCTCCTCAAAAGAGCAGCAAAGCTGCAAGTTTTGTCTGACGGTGTTGTCTGGTGCAAGTGGCGGCAATTTGTTCTGTCAAGCCTTAATTGTAATTATCTATCCCAATAAGTTGCTTTTTTAATTTCTTGGCACATTAGTTGTTGTCTTTGTTGGAATAGGTAAAGCTATAATTTACTGTATATGCAGGTCTTTTATTTTAGATTTTGGTGCTTGTATTTTCTGTTTTCGTGTGGTGTGTATCTTATTTGAATTTTTTGAATTGATAATTTTTTTTCAGATTGCGAGAATCTGTTAAAGAAGTTTTTGGTTCTTAATCCTGAAAAGAGAGCGCCACTGGAGGTATTCTTTATTCATACTCTGTTTTATATGACAGTGTTGAGTTCTCTGTATAGATACATGCCATCCATTTTAAAGGCATTTAAGCATTCTTTTATTGGTTCCAGAAAGTTAAGAAATGATGATCATCTAAATTATATGAAATTGTATTGGCTTATGACTTCTGCTTTGCCTACCATCTCCTCTGGTTTAAGCCCAAAGCCATTATAATAGTTTACTAGCAACGAAATTGCAAAAGGGTTTGCCAAATCGTCCATATTTATCGAGGTTTTGAAATAATTTGAAATTCCGCTAAGCAGTCTAATCACCGCTTTACAGTGTTACTTGCGAGGGCAGGACATTGTGAATCCGCTGTGGCCTGTCCTCGTTTTTCAGCCAGTGGACACTTTTGTTGTTTATGTATATAAATAGCATTAAGTTGTATAGGGTAGTATATTCGGTGTCCTTTGTCCCTATGATAGAGTGATGTTTAATAACCTTTATTTTTCACACTTAGGTAATTATGCAAGACAAATGGATGAACATAGGATTTGAAAATGACGAACTGAAACCGTTCTTGGAGCCTCTTCCTGATCTGTCTGACCAGAAGAGGATAGGTATGGTCATGTCATGTGCTTAGCAGAAACCTTCAATTGGTTATTGTTGGATATGTAGACATTACGCTTGGGTGCCATTTACATATTTTAGTCTGTCATTCTTTTGATGACGTATGCCTATATATGGAAAGAGTCGTGCTTAAATTGTCCTTTTTTGTGTAAAAGTATTAAGGAATTTTTTTGTGCGGTGGTCAATTGATTTGCGAGTAATAACCATGATGCAGGGCTATCGAGTAAGATACTGTAAGTGGGGTTTGATACCCGAGACCAGTGTTTTTCATCCAAGTTTTGCAATGCTTATGTCACTTGTGTGAAGTGGAATGCCATGTTCTGTGATGCAACGATATGGTCATTCCCGCCCATTATAGATAGGCAAAGCTACTGCTATAGCCCCTTAGTAAAACTGCCGTTTCTTAGCTTTGCTTACTGTTAACAGTTGCATACATCTTCCTGGACGACCGAGACAAAACTTGCTGGGTATGCTCGTCTATACGCCCATTGGTTTCAAGTTTTCACAGGCCCCTTTTGCTATGCGTATTCACCTGGGACACCTTAACGCGTGTAGTGAGGATACAATGGCCTTGTTATCAATAGAATAGCAATAGTATTGAATAATACTTTGTGTCTTGTAACACAGGATATCTGGTTCACGTATATTTCTGGGTAATATTGCATGCGAACGTGTTTATTAAGCAATTTTGAGTCATTTTAGTTGCGTGCTTACGCTTACGAGATGAATGGTTTGATGTGTAAACATTTTGGAAAGTCAAAGAGGAAAACGTCTAGCTTTTTACACTTGCCGAATGCTATCGAGTTGTTATGTAATTTATTTTCTTACTTTCCTTTAGACATAATGATAAAAATGGGGTTTACAACGGAAGAAATAAGAGAGTCACTTATTAATAATAGATTTGATGAGGTTATGGCAACATACTTGTTACTTGACGAGAACAGGGTAAGTTTTTCTTTTTCTCATCTCGTGACTGTCATACGAAAATTGGAATTTTTCGCTCTGTCAGGGTTGGTGTGAACAAGAATATAGAAGCTGCACACTTGTTTTCTTTCTGAGAGATTTGTTCGTTTTGATCGTCCAAGCTTGCATTAGCATCATTGTGACATTCTCGATTTGTTGTCGATCTTGATCGTCCATAGCTTTTATTAAGTCTCAGTAGCAGGTATATCATCATGTGCGTCTTTGCTGAGATGTAAATAGTGATATACTTTGTAAATATGCTAAATTTTTCTAGCATAGGAGACATGCAATTTCCTCTGGGCGTTGATTTGAAATGAAGGAGTAGGAATTTCTTTGCTTAACAAGCTGCGGCTGGACTTGGAATTGTCCTTATATGGGAAGAGCATTTTTGAGTCCCTGGGTCTTAGTATGTGAAGCTCATGACTTATACAAGAATATTGGAATTTTTAGTCTTGTCTATGTGGGGATTTGCAAAAAAATTCCCTTTCGCGGAGTCAGTTGAGGGCATTAAGTATTGTTTGATCGGGCACAGAATCTGTCTGTTTTGTAGTAATTCGGTGACAGTTTCGAGTTTGTAATTTTGGAGCTAGTATGTCTTCTTGGCAATGTGGCATATGGTCATCCTTAGCAATATGAGAAGATAGCCCGGAATGAGCAGGATAGTGGATCTCGATAATCCGTCTTATAATCAAGACAGATTAACGAGAAAAGCTTGAGAGACGCGCCTTAAGGCTGGGAACTTGATGATGATGATATCTTCTTTGAGAACTTTCCAATATTTTTGCCTCTGTTTTATGTGTATCTGGCATTGTTAAGCCGTGAATTCTAATACCGTTATGGAATGAGTAGATACAAAATATACATGTAATCCCCTTCATGTTCCATTAGCTAACAAGCCAGGATGCCATCACCATTGACAGCACATTTATGTCAAGGCAATCGGGACTGAGTGATTCCAGTAGCGCATCAAGTTCGGTTAGATCAGCACGTTCAGCGGGTTCTAAGCGTGAAAGGGATAGGGAAAACAGGAGATATGGTGAAGGATCTCAAAGAGGAGGAGAAAGGTAAGGAAGTTAAATCACAATTTTTCTGGCTGCTGGCGAGGTTAAGCAAGAGTAAGTACAAGGCTAACCCCATGACTATTTTTTTTTAAAAAAGGAATATTCATGAGTCCAGCTGGCGCATGAAAGGACTCTGATCCAGGGCATAGTAACATTTTTATGATTGTCGGTTGAAGTCGTAGGTTAATATAGCTTCCACTTATGTTAGTCAAATTCATTTACCAATTGCCATATTATATAGAAAGTTTAAGCTTTTGTTATCATTTGCTTTTGAAAAACTTTTATTCTACAGCAAAAACGCGGAGACAACTGTTTCCTTTGATTTGTTTAAACCCGGGAGATAATGTGAAGTTTATACATACCTTACGATTGTAATAATGTGTGATGTCACCAGGAGTCCACTGAGTCTTCAGGATAAAGCTGACTCATGGTTTTTCTATATGTGTTTAAAGTGCATTTGACGAGTTTTGCCACCATTAAGATTGCAATTTATGGGAGTGAAAGTATCGATTGTGCATGCGTTTCAAATTGCACAAGACCAGAGTATGCAAAGTACACTATCCAATTTCACTCTTACCATATTTTGGTTGGTCGTGGTTTATGCTTTTTTGTGTTGCTGAGTTTCTTGTAACTACAACGTATTCGGGTCAGGTTGATGCAAAATATACTTAATACGAGTAATGTGTTGGTAAATTGCTAGATTACTATTTCTCATTCGTAACTGAACGTGGAGTTGATATAATAGTTTTTATTTGTACATTATTATAACAGACCGGGATCTGGAGCGCAAAATGTCATGTCTCCAACTTCAACGGCGAACGGCAATGAACGTCCCAACAGCAAAGAAGCAGCGGCGGCGTCCAGTAGAGCGTCAGATATCCCTTCAGCTGTGTCACCGAACGCTAAAAATCCCAACAGATCTCAAATTCCCGAGATAGTTTCAAGCAATAAGTCCGGAAAGAAGGTAGGACGTGTAAGTATTAAGTTGAGATCTTTGTGCTCTCGAAAAGTAGTGTTTTTCTCCCTGCTTACGTCAGAATGGTTGTTTGTGTTTGTAGTTTAAATTGGTAAGTACACTCTCTGACATCTTATTCATTGCAAGAAAGCGATAGTTTATGAAAAGGACATCTTTTCGGCATGTCGAAGTAGTTTTCTGGTTCTAATTTTCGTGCTTTTTCCCGAGTGAGAATTGTTATGTGAAATGTTTACACGTAAGCAAAATTGTCAAATTCATGGTAAATAGTTCTTGTTATTACCAAGGAAGATGTCTCTGTGTATATTAATGAGGCTTATCGCCATCATTACTCTTTGGACGTCCCTTATCACAAATTCTTAAGAAACTGCGTTGAAGTGTTGACCTAAGATAGTGCATTTAGACCTCGGAAACAGTACCTAAAGTGTTTTCAGTGTATACGTCGTGTGGTAAGAAGTGTCTTGTGTGGTGGAGTTATTGTGAGGATCTCCCACGTCTATTATGATAGTCGTTTTCTCATCTGTGTTTTGTATGAGATGCATGAAAAAACTTTATTATTGAAGACCTAAAGACAGTTTATATTTTTGTCTTTTATTTGTAGTCGTGTATTTGGCTGTTTTCGTTGTCGACATGCACACTCGCTAGATGTGATATTTTTAGGGTTTCTATAACAAGTGCAGATGATCCAAGAAATGGAATTAAGCGTTGTGTCTCAGGACACTTTTTATGACTTGCCTCAATGTTGTGTTCGAACTGACATCAGTTAAAGCTAATGTGATTCTTATTTTGCCAGTTATTGACCCGTATGGCTTCATTTTGTGTAAAAGTGGTCATAACACGTTCGTTTGTTCGTTTCCTTGGTAGCAACACAGTACACCCATATCTAGCAATCAGCGAAGGAACACATTTGGTACCACGTACGGAAAAGAGAGATCTGGGCAGCAACCAACGTCACAAAGCTCTAATGTTGTGCAAGCAAATGGAAGTGATGACGGCGCGTGAGTACCTTGGCATATTTTATCATAGTAAATGACGACAGTTTTAACGATATGTTTATCAAAGTGGGGTTTTGAGTTCTCTGCGTTGTCCATGATCTGACACACTGTTTATGTACATTACAAGCGTGTGCACTCCGTAAGTCAAAAGCTTTAAGAGGATGTCGACTACGTAAGTCAGGAGCTAATAAGAGATGTCCTTGGTTTTTTAGATTCTTGAATTGTGATTTTGGTAAAGCTTTTTGTTCTGATGACAACTTGGATCTCAGGCTTTGTCAGCTACTTTAAAATCCGAAGTTTATGTGACTAACCGTATCTAAATTTTAGATTTTAAGCTTTCATTGATATTGGAGCCAGAAACAGTGTAGGCGTTTTATCGTGACAAACAATTGAAAAGGAAACAGAGAGGGTGGAGATTTCAAAGTAGGTAGGGTGCAACGGAATAAACCGTGAACCAGATGTGCCATTAAAGGCTACGGTACAATAATTGTACAATGGTATCCTTGGAGTGTTGGAGTGCTCTGGCATGTTCCGGGTTGTGTAAACCTTGTTTTGATTTTTCGTCCTGCCCTCTTTTACGGCTGGATAAAAAGTGTTACGACTGTAACATCATTGACTGAAACTGAAAAATTTACTTTAGCTTGAGGGTCTGTGTCTGTTCCATCATCTTATTTAACGAAGCATAAAAACTCACTGGTATCATCCTTTTTCATCTGACAGCCTTATTATTTTTATTAAATCCTTTGTTTCGTCGTTTCCCGTAGCTGTGAAACTGCAACTAGCGCACGAGGAAGAACAAAGCTGCCGCCACATCCAAACCGCCTATCGCCAACTAGAATGTCTCTACCACCTGCTGCGCTTACTCGTAGTGCAGATAGGGAAAAGGTTGATGAAGAAAGGCCTGGGTATGAACGGTGCGATTTATAGTCAGTTGATTTGATGACAACTTTGTAACTAGTATGCGTTGCTTTAAGTGTTTGAGAATTTACCCGGTTTAGCTGGTATTATGCAGTAATGTTGCGTTCATTAGTTTTGCCCACATTATTTGTTTGGACGATATTTAGCTACCATCGCAGATTAAGCTTTGCCGTTAATTTTTTACATGCCATTTAACAGAAGCAAGGGCAATATTTCATTAAGTGATTTCGTCAAGTGAATTATTTTTGTCTCCATTAATCTCATCGTATATCCCTCAAGAACCGTCGAGTCATGTTTGCCCATAAATGTAATAGCCATGATAATTAACCACATTTTTGTTGTCTCTTGTGTAGCACGGCTCCTCTTCGCCATGGCCAGTCATCGTCGTCGACTCCAGTAGCCAAGCTAGCAAGGGGATCATCAGCTAGGAGCACGTTTCACAGCGGGCAAACGCGTGAAAGAAAGAAGATGGGAGAAGAAAGAAGCCAAGATGGTGGCAGCCCCGTTGGAGCCGGGCGACCGTCATTGCTTAGCAAGCTGACATCTAGATTTAGTAAAAGGTACAATTTTAGTTCTTGAGCAGTTTTTAATTAACCTCAGAATGGCGCATCATTCTGTTTCTAGCGTGTGTTATTTTGTCAGACACTGACGAATCTCACTTTTTTTGCAGAATGTCTAGAGAAAACCTCTTCAACAAATTCCGCAAACGACGGTAAGTGGTTTGGGTCACTTACCTTGCGCTTTCCCCTGACTGTGATGTCGTTTTTCATTGCTGTTTTACTCGGTCATGGCTTCAGTATATTTCGGTAACGTTATAAATTGTGTACTGATGTAATGGAAACATCGAAACGTCGAGTATCAAATTTATCTTTATTTTTTGCCTGCGTAAGCAAGCCTCTTTGTTATAAATTTTGTTCATTTAAAACGTTGTCTCTCTTGGCCCCGCGTTGATAAAATCTAAATTTGAAATTTATAAAATGTAAAATTTATAAGTACGTTTTTCCAATTTGTAAAAATCGTAAACAGCAATGTTTCCATCGCCATGATTGGGTATTAAGCAATTTATGAACAAATCACAAGCACCCTATGCCACCCTGCCAACATCTGCCACGCTTAGAGCTCGAGGATTCACGTGTTTGCTCGCGGACTGTCCACAGGCAACTGATGTAGTAAAGGTGAGTTAACTTTGACCATTAAATTCATTAAATGTGAGTTGGCAAGTTAAACGCGTAAAGATTCTGCTTGTGTTACATCAGCCATAAACAGCTCTGTAACTCTGCATCTAACCAAGTGATACATAGGTAGTGTTATCTATTAATTAGTGGTTGATTTGGAATACTTGTTCTGATCTTTGAACAACTTAACTGTAAAGTTGAGGTGACCACTTGGCTGTCGTACTTTGTAATCAAGAAGTAAAATTCGTGTGATTCGTTTCGTAGCCACTCCTTTTATGGTGGAAGTTAATCGCCTTTATGGAATTTAATTTATTTATTCTGGCATTTTATGGTTGTTAGAGCTTTATTGACATCGACAGACATCATTGCTCTAAATATTCATAATAAATTAGGCAAAGAGCCAATGCCCACGAATAGCACAAAAGGTCATCTGCTACTCAAAATTACACCACCCTTTGACATTTTCATGTCGTCTCATAAACTTTTGACAGTTGTACCATTTAAACGTTTAAAAAGGGTCTACTTTTAAGAAACATGTGTCAGAGTATATTAATAAATTTACAGTAAATTAGCCAAATCAACATTCCAACTGAACTAAGTATTCAGATAGCAATTAATCTACTGATGTACAAGAAAACGTAAAAAGAGTGAGGGGAAGCCATTTGTGGTTACTAAGGGTTTTTCTCAAATGTGTATGTGCGTATACATGCTCGTTATTGTTACCCACATTTGGCTGGAATTCAAGTAGAGAATGTGATTTTATGGTTCTTTTCGGTCACCTTGGTTAAACCAGCTGGTAATATGTTTAAAAATTAAATGTTAAAAGACCGGAGGCTTTGATGATACATTCTTGCTGTTGCTGAAGCCACTTGTATGGTGCGGAAGGGCTATGTTGTTAGCCCTCCATCTGACCTATTCACCACAAAACATTGTTTATGTCATTTAACAAGTGAATGGTGATGGTGAGGTACATGGCAAGATGTTCTACCCTGAATTCGAACCAGGCCTTGTAAACCATGCTAGTTCTCACGTTAACATATGTGCAAATTTCCTTCAATTCCATTTTTGTTGTATTAGTGACAGACAAGGCAGCTGAACTCCTATCAGTGAAACCTGTGTACAGTGGACACCATTTATGGTGGACACCGTTTGTCAGAACGGACTGAATCGAATTAAATTAACTTTCATATTAAAACTTATTTACAACTGACAATTTAGCAGAGACCTATATAGCGGACACTTTAGTAGAGTTAGGCATGAAAGTTTTTCCAAGGAAAAACTATTCAGCAAAACAAGCAGGGAGGAAATCTAGAAGCACTCGGAGAGCGCAAACCACCAAGCTACCACCATTTCCAGATTTCTGAGTGTTAGTTAAGCGGTAATTGTAGGCCTCATGGTTACTGGATTCTCCTCACGAGAATTTCCTCACTAATTGTGCTTTTAGGAAGATACCATAACTAACTAGAAACACTGCGAGGACGCAGGCCTCCGCCCAGCCAGTGTTATTATTCAAGCAACATGGGTATTCCCCATGTCGATGCCATTTGCTTGTCACTTTTATGAAGATATTATTACCAAATATGGTACCTGGGTTATCCCCATGAAGACTTCCTCGCTAGCACTATGAATGCCTCATTACCGAAAAAGTGATCCAGAATCTAGGATTTCATTCGGAGCATCCCCAAAAATTAATCATTTGTTCAGTATCCCAAAACGGACACTTTCTAAATCCATCCATACGTTTTCTCATGCCCACGACAATTGTATGGCTAGGCGTTGTTTTACGAAGAAATCATAAGCAAAAATGCCCTATCGTATCAGGCGTCCTTTTCCTCACGAGGATTTTCTCGCTAGTTTTAATTGTATGAAATATCATTACCAAAGATTTCTAAATAATCAAGAATCTATGATGTGATCCGGACCATCACCAAAGAGAATTGACTTAGGTAAGTCAGAATACGGACATACTTTTTTTAACTTTTTTTTGCTAACAAATAGACAGATGGACAGATTCCTTATTGGCAGAGACAATAACAGCGAAGGGATTAATACTTTATTTCGACCAGTTTTTTAAAGACGTACAAACATAGCACTCGGAGCTCTTTTTTCACTGCATCTAATATCCTGTCTAACCCTACTTCGGCGTAATATTATTGTGTTTAAAAAAACCATTTGTCTTTTTTAACTTTAGAAGAGTTACACAACTAAATAGTATAAGGAAATTAGTATTCCGTGTAATAATTTAACGACTGCCGCTGTAGATTATTTTTCTTTTTTGGTGTATTTAGGCTGCTCCTTAAGAGGGATTTGCTTGTCTACGTTTGAAATATCTCAATTCTAGCTCTATGTTAAACGCTTTAACTCCGTCTGTTGGATTGCCTGTTAAACGTAATGCCAACAAACATACTTCTATTCTTGTAAGACAGTAACACTAAATGCTAATGTAGTTAGGATCTTCGAAGCTGCCGAAAAGTCTGTAAATCCTTCGCCACTCCATTTTAACTCTCGGCATTAGTAAACATGTTACTTCTTGTTTGTGTGTGTGTTTTAAGACTTCTTAAATTCCTTTTTGAACAAGAGACGTTAATAATAGGCTTGGAGTAGGATTGGCAAGATTGAAAGTAGTGACCTCTAATATACTTGGTTTAACGTCGAAATCGAGGCAGATTTGTACCAAGAAAACGTATTGGTGAAATGGAAGGGCAAATAGTATCTTTAGTAGGAATGTGTTATTGAAGGTTGTGTAATATTTTAGTGGCGTTTTAGAAGTATGTTGCAGTTCAGGTTATACACCGTTCTCAAAGTTGGTATTAATGATATCGTAACGCCCATATTATTTACATTTAGTACAGCATTTTCGGACATTGGTTTTTGTAGCTAGGAGTTGGTGCTCTGTTTGTGTCGGTGGTTTCTTGCGTTCTGACCGAAAAGGTGCCCATTAAGCAGGGGCCAATTGTGTTTGGATAAGAAATTCTTCCTTGCCCTTTGAGGTAAAACTATTATGTTTATCGTTATTTATTAACCGTATACTGCCCTTAGCATGTTGAACTAGGGTATTTTATGCGTTAGAAAGAACTGGAATGGCGAAGTGATATTGTGGTGTTGATTTTCGGTGTAATAGAGTGGCTGGTTATTCTCCACATGGAGCAAGGGGGTTCAATTGACTTCTTTTCGGTGTTATAGGTTGTGAAAGTGCTCTGCAATAGGGAATCGAGTAGAAAATGCAAGATAAACGCACCCATAGCATTTATTTGCATCAAAGACGTAACAGTGTTCGTAAAGAACAGGATTGTTCTTTGTTTGTTGCTAGTCATGCGATTAACGTATGCCCTTTTATTCGACACTGGTGAAGTAATAGGCATATTTCTTCACAGCTTTGCCAGCTTGACACCGGCCGATTGGAAAGTACAAGAATTTTGTTAATCGCTTTGGCATTGAAATCTGGTCTTAAATGTTAATATTGACTTGACGGGACTCGAGAATGACTTCTATTGCAAATCATCCTCATGTCGGACCATTGGAAAGTTTGCCTCTTTACGGTCAGACAACCTTTTTAGCGAGTTAAATTTTTGCATAACTTGCAAACAAAAACAGGAAGATTTTGTCAGCTATAAACTGTCACTGCCATCAAAGTCACAGATTTAACACTAACTAGCACTAACTGATTACTGTGAAGCGTTCTGCTTTAGAACTACGAACAGGACAAGCATTAATTTTTTTAGCAAAGTTAATCCGAGTCGATGTTAAAAAGTTAAAACTGACGAGGTGTCGAAAAGCAATATTTCAAGACAATTAAACGACCTTGAAGGCAGTTGTAGAGAGAAAAGTGTTGTAGCGAGTTTTATTGGGCTGGGCAGTGCAGTGGAAGTCCCTCTCACCAGGTGGAGGTACGAAGAGAATTCTGCGCGAGTGTTTACATTCCTGTATACAACCATTTTAAATATTCTTTGTATTGTATTTGTATTTGGTGTGCTTTATCTCTTCAACCTATTCTCATACCCGAATGTATGTATGTTTGCCTTAACGTAATTGCTTCCTTTTTTACTTCTTGTCATCCTTTGTGACATACTTGCCTTTCACAACGCACTGCATATAGGTGACTACTACACACTAACATACCAATAGCTAACCTCTAGCATAAATGTAAACCTATTAATGGGTCTTACGTAAGTGTAAAGTACATAATGTGTTCATGGATAAAATTTACATGTTAATTTTTAAAATGAAACTTGTTGACACGCTGACTCCTCAGCTCTGTGCACAGGTTGGTTACGTGGCAAAGGGTTTGTCTTGAATTGATGCTTCGTCTTACTGTTTTTGCTTTTTTTCCAGTTATCTAATTGCACGTTATCTTGTGATCCTTTCCAGTTTAGCTGCCCTAGTCGTTGCTTTAGTGTTGTACCAATGTATTGTTTTGTTTCAACATATAGTCAACTATGAAGTGAATAGTTTGTGTACTGATGGCAGTGACAAAGGCAATTTTTTTTGAGAGGATTTAAGAACATTATAAATTACTCTCACAAATCGTCGATCGTTGTTCAGTTTACATTACGTTAAGGAAACCAAGTATGTGAGTAAGACAGTTTCACCTGCCGACAGCGTGTTTAACGTGGAAGTAACGTATTAGCTGATTGGCGTTTTGTATTTTAATGTGATACTACTTTAGTCAAGAGGAGATGGATCCATGGCTGTTTTTGGGCTTAACATTAAGATGGCGAAGGTTATTGCTCAGACGGAACAAATTTTGCTTCGATATTCTGCATTTATCCGTGTGACCAGATTCGGTCATTTTGCCTCAATTTGTTAAGGACAGTTACCGTAACAGATAGCATGAACGATATCTACACGAAACATCGCCATTCCTATTTTTAGTTTTATGGCATTAGCTGTTGTGGTATCTTGAAAATGCAGACGTGGTCAGACAGTAGTCAGAAAGATAAATGCATCATCAGAGGAAAATCAATCAATTGAGCACATCCGGTGGTTCGCTTGAATAAAGCCGCATCTTTACGAGCAACCTGGCCTTTGATTAGTCTTTAACAAGTACCGTAAATCCTCGTCCCCCACCCAATAAGCCCGTCCCTCGAATATGCCCCTACCCTAGAACTACAGATTTTTGATAAGGCCCCCCCGAATAAGCCCCGACTGCTAACATGTTGATTTAAGCCATCTGAGGTTCCCATTGGCGTTTTATCGAGTTACCACAGAAAATTCATGCAGTTGACAATAAATTAAATGCTCATAAAGGTATTACTATCATATACGGGGTCTTGTAAAATGCCTTCGTTATGTACAGCGAATTTGAGAGGATTTTGTTTTTCTAGAAGTTTTGTCACCAATGTCTTTGGTTCCCTGTGTATGCAAAATACTTCACTGGAACAACTAAACCAATTTTCTCTTTTTTTTATTAGTAGCTGCAGCAGTCACGGTGTTCGTATTTGTAATAGCGAGAAAACAGAGTTGAGAAATTTCAACCGGAATATGACTAACTAATTACTCGCATTTTTCGTAGCATTCTGACTGAAAAACGCCAATTGTAGTACGGTCATATTGCATGGCCTTTTCCCGATCGTCCTTATTGCACAACGGTTCTCCTACGTTGGGGCAACACCTACGCCACCATGATGTCCTCATATTAGAGCTGTAAACTGCACTTTGTAATTCCCCCCCCCCCCCCTTCGTATAAGCCGCTCAATGGACTAACCTCATCCAAATATATCAAAAATAAATAAGCCCCCAGGGGGCTAATTTGAGGATTTACGATATACTTGCTCGTGTAGATGACAAGTTTTCTCTGACAAATTTGTTTTGTTGACACGGTGGTACCTGTGCTTTAGCCTCGGTTTGATATATTTTGCGCGCGAGGTGTTTTCATTTCCGTGCAAAAGTTTAAGAGAAAGTGGCCAGGGAGAAATGTTGTGAACAAGTATCTCACGAGGTGGGGCTTGCGGAAAATATTGTCAAGTGCATTTGACTAATCATCTACACGTGCAAATGTGCTTCAAATTGACAATTTTTTACTTGTCAAGTGAAAAAGTGTCATATTTCCTAGATACGCAAGAAACTAAACTTGCCAGAAAAATTACCTGTGTATAGAAGGCTTAAATAAAACAGGCCCGCGTGACGTATTGGCTAAGGTATCAACCAAAAGCACGTAAAACCTCCAGTCTCACTCCACAATCATGATCACCATGACTACTGTTGCCACTCAAGTAGTGGAATCTGCTTTATACTTGTTCGTAGATATATGAGATAAAATACCATTGACAATACGCTCTAAACGCAGAAAGGGAACGGAAGTTGGGATATGTGGTAATGGCTTCGCATGACTCCATAATCGTGGTTTGAAGCTTGTTTCTTAGACCTCATTCGAGATGCTAAAATACGTGTCACCAGCTTGTTCTACAGAAAGAACATTACTGATGTGTCGAGAGGATTTCTCTTTCCAGGGTATTGCTTTGTTAACTTGAGAGATTAAAGGAACTACTTTCTGGAAAGCTTGCAAGTGCAAGGAAACATCAAGAACAGAGGTTTTGATTGGATGCCTTGTCTTTCTGGTGACTACCGTGTTATGTAATTCGGAGCCCATGATCAGGGTTGCTCCCTTGAGATTGTTAGGGGACAGCAACAGTAACAGCCTCCACCTCTTCCTGTTTATGTCTATTCTTGTCCATGCCCTGGTGTTGTTCATTTTAAGAGCAATTGGTCATACTCAGCTAGGCTGACCCGAAGTGTATCAGCTGAGTTCACAGTTGCCTCTAATTGACCATTTGTCTTACCTTGACTTGGTCTAACCTGTTGAGAAGTCAGAACAGCCAATTCCACTACCCTGCCGCCAACAGCTTCATTCTAACCTTAATAAGGGAGGCGTAACAGGTGCTATGCCTTGCCAAAGGGTCACCAGGAACTATACAAGGCACTATACAGGTATTCGCTCACCTGGGGTTGCACATACGTCTACCCTCACACATTTTATGGGACGAGAGTGATCTCAACTCTTCGGTGCTTTTAAGGAAATCTTGCCCAGGTAGCCGCTTGTGGAAAAATCAATTCTCGTGCAGTAGTAATCACCTTCCAGACTGCTGTTACTTTTAAAGTTTTATTGAAGGAAGGTTTTGTTTAACTTCTTGACATTATGTCACAGCTAAGTATATGGTGAGTTGCCCCTTATGTTTACGGCAAGTATGTCAGACGATGATGATAATTGGGTATTGTGTTATTGTTGCACCGAAGAGAGTGTCGTACCTTATTCGGAGGAAACTGTTGATGTTTGGATCAAATCTGCCTGTCCTTCCACCTTTATCTTTCTTTCTGCCGGGTAATTCTTGTACACTGAGTTTGCTGATCTGGAGATGACTCGGATGAGAGTTCGTTTACTCTCAAGGAAATACTATTTTGTATATGTACTGCTTTGTTGCATAATTTCAACTTAATTATTGTGTTAAGCAGATACTTGTGTGATCAGACTGAGGCATCTATTTTATTGATACTCGTTGTGGTCAAGGCAAATACCTGTTTTCCCATCCTGGAGTTTATGTGTTAAAAATTGCATTAAAGATAAATTGTTTAACTCAGCAACTCTGATGTAAATGTGCCGTAAAGTAAAAATCTGCTGGACAACGCTAGCCGAGGCTTCGGTCTGCAGATATTTATAGATATAGCTATATATATATTTGTTTGGTTCTGGCTTCCCTTTTTCTCTGAAGACCTGAGAAACTAAGCAACTCGACCCTTGTTGTTTTACCAAAGTCAGAAGCGTAGTTTAGGTGACGTTTTTGGTTTTAGCCCTACTTCAAGTTTAAGACTACAGTACCTGTCGTTGTATTTTAGTGAAGGATTCGTGTTGTTTGTGGTCTTATCCATCCCGTCAGTTTTTTGTTCTTTATCTCTAATTTTTTTGGTATTTCGATAAGACTCTAAATAGTTACATTTGTATTGAGCCGTTCGTCGAGGGACCGTGGTAACCAATGATTTAATTATTGTTTACGAGCGTCCTAACGACTTTCATTCCTCATGTTCTACTTGACATTCTCTCATTTTCTTCAGGTCACTGGAACAAGAACAGCAAGGTTCATCAGCGAAACCAAGATCCCTGAGGTTTACCTGGAGCATGCGCACAACCAGTAGTAAAGATCCGAATGAAATGATAGATGAAATAAAGCGAGTTCTTGATCTTAATTCCTGTGACTACGAACAAAGAGAAAAGTTCCTGTTGTTTTGTGTTCACGGTGATGCTTACGGAAATTCTCTTGTGCAGTGGGAGATGGAGGTATGCAAATTGCCAAGGCTATCACTGAATGGCGTACGTTTTAAGAGAATATCAGGATCTTCTATAGCTTTTAAAAACATTGCTTCGAAAATTGCCAATGAACTGCGTCTTTAAACTGTCTGGAAGATGACGGTAACTGGAGGAGTCTCCTCGGTTGTGATTGACCCTATTTATGATGCTGCAGGATTCACATGGTTGTGTGGCGTCCATTTATGGCGTGCTTAGCGCCTAAGTGCCTACCAGCACTACTTCTAGCATCTATTGTCTTTTTACCGTTCCTGATGCTGGGGATCCACCCGATGAAGTTTAAGTCTTTCTACACTGCATTGACGAATATTTTAGACAGTAACCATAAAGGAAATAACGGAGCACTTTGCTTTAAGGAGTCGTTTGCTTTAAGGATGACTGAGAAGACAGTCGTGTCACTCAGTCGCAGGTGCAATGCAGCCATTATTCCTTGAATATAGTGCAAGTCGCATGATTTGGCTGTTTCGATTTGAGTGAAGTCAGGGCAGTCTTGCCTAGGATATATTTTGCTGAACGCTAGCGTGTTAGTTACAAAATAAAGACACAAAAATACATCACATGCATCGCTGTATGGATATTGCATAAATTAATACAAGGAAAGAAACATAATTTGTTTCTTTAGTGTACTAAAGTTCGGGAGATGGTGGGAGTTATCGAAGATCCCACACGCATATTCCCTTTTAATGTAAGAAGGCCCCAGTTGTATGCGTTCACGTCCTGGTGCTTGTGGAAGCCTATGCGACAGGAAACTTAATACGAACCCTAGGTGGTAGTTAAGTGTGCATGCGTAATGTTTTTGTTTCTCGCTCGCCTTTACCCTTTATCATTTGTTGACCACTTACACCCCTAGTTGCAATTCGTCTGTCAACCCACTCACTAGCACATCTAACCTTGGCATCCACCCCACACCGTTGTCTTTCCTATACAATATGAGAGATACAGGGTTGATCAGTCTTGATCTTGGTATAATTACGTTCGTATTTTGAGCCGGCTGGGCATCGTTGAGGTGCAAGGACGTTGGTTGATGTTGGGTTCTTTAAGTCCGTTTGCGATATTGTTGGGTTATTAAGGCGATTCAGGTTGTGGTTTTGTTTGGTGTTGCAACAGTGGTGCTATTGTGTTATGAACTACTGTTGCTTAATGCAGTACTAGCAAAGGGAGCGATGGGATGCATCTTGTGAGTCAGCCTGCACCTGATTACTTTTCAATTATTTGTCTGGTAAAAGTATACCTTTTTTCTTGCAGTCGATTAGGCACCGGGTATTACCAGTATTAAGTATTTTTGTCGCTGTGAAATTCAGGTACGTGAAGTTGAAAATGCTGGGTCTTTCATGCTTTGATTTTGCATTTTGTTAGTAGATATGGTGTGTGGAAAATATTAGCTGACCGCTTTGGCGTGACTTGCTCTCCATGCCTTTTCTTTTCCCTTTTTCTCATTATTTTGGTTTATGGAAAGAGACTCGTACTTTCTATTGCTGATTATTACTTGAACGATACTGAAAAGTTTTTATAACGAACTTGAGTATTTTTTAGAATTGTGAACTAGGTTGAAATTAACGAAGTTTACTCCTGATTCTAAAAGCTGATGATATGAAAGGACTTATTATAACTGATGCAAGTTCTCATTTACGCAAACGAGTTCAGCAATGGACTGAGATACTCTGACAGAGTGGGGAAGAATAGCTTTTTGACATTTTTAACTAACAAGGCTCTCGTGAGACGAAAAGATATCACCGTGCCCATTTTGCTGCTTGAATTGTTGCTATAGCGATGATCTCTTTGTATAGCATTTTAACGTCACCTCACCTGCTTAAAAAATCAAACCCGTTAACGTGTGATCGATCTTTCACATTTGGTAATATATGTTTGAAAGCATCCTATGGATATTTTCTTTGCTCCTGCCGGTTATATTTTAGGTAACAATGCCTTACTTTAGTTTGTATCCAGGACAGAATGTTTTTCCTAGTCAAAGATCCATGAAGCAGGGGTTTGAGCAGGCACGAAAACTATTTTCTCCAGTTAAGTCAGTATTTTAAGATAAATATTTGCTTCGTCGTACGCGGTAAGTCGAGCCATGTCGAAGGATGCAAAATCCCAACATCGATATAGCCAATATGTAAGGGCATTCATTATACATTGACAGAGGGGCCCCATTTATGAAGATAGGAATGATTATATAGCGTGTTGTTAGCTTCAGGTCCTTTCCTCACAATTTGAAGAACCGTATCTCCCTTGGGGCAAAGCTAGAGCTCTTGACAGCAAATTGGTCGTTCTTGAGGTAAGCAGCTTAGATCAGTGGCACAAACATTTTGTCTTCCCATTTCCGGAACATCTTAGTTTATAAGTGTCCGGTGGTAAGCAGCCCAGGATTGTGTACGGGAGTGATAGTGGAATCAGGGAAGTCATTGAACAGTACCAGGCAAAAGACGAAACCTCAGTGGCAAAGTCGTAGGTGATACTGCGGTCGTGTCGTGTGCAATCGTGCGAAAACACCACTTAATACTAATTTTATTCGCTGGGATCATTCATCCGATAAACCGAAAAGATTCATCCAGTCGCCGGTAGTAACTGTTTGTCTAGCGTTCGTGAAAAGGACACAGTTGCAAACTCTTAATTACTTGTACTGGAAACTGGAGAGAACGTATGCTTCAATTCTATAGGAACACTGGAATTGTGCTTTCCTAGAGAAGCGTTCTAGCCTGTTTATCAATTTCGAGAAACTCTACGTATTTTGAGGATCTAGATCCCAGTTTACTGTTTGGTCACGACTCCCATCTGTTGAAGTGTGTATTGAACTAGAGTAATTTATACACAACCAGTTGTTAACATTCGGAAACTGATCTATCGCTGTGAAAGCCACTATTCACACCTCAGGTTGAGAGCTTATATGAGTTTTAGATTTTCCCTTTTACTTAAGTTGCATTGGTCTTCGGTTAGCTGTTTGAATAAAGATCGTGTGTCGTGATAGCATTAATGCAAGCTTAACATATTCTTCCTTATATCGGTATCTTAAAGTGTTTTTTTGTCTTTTGGTAAATGTTTTCTTGTGGATGGTATACTTTTGATAAATTAACGCTTCATGTTTCTATAGGCTTGAAAAGTCTTAAGCGGATATGTATCCCAGGGCAGGAATCCCCACCGTGTTCTTTAAGGCCGTCATTGTTATAAGTATTGTGGCAAGGCACAGCCACGTACGAATGGAGCTGAGACTGTATTAAGTTGAGTGTTTTCATTCAAAGTATGTCCTAACTTGTTTCATCTCAACAGCATACCGTTACAGCTGTCGCACACTGTCAGGGATAGGAGTTCGATAAACATTCGATTACAAGTCATTACTTCATTTGCAGTCTTAACAGTATTGACCCCCTCTCCCCCTCTTAATTCTGTCCAGCGAAGCCGATTCTGACTCAGTGAACTTGCTTTGAGAACACAGTATTGGTTTTTTTACTAATTGTACTTAACATGCTTCTGGTCCTCATTGTTTCTTGTTAATTTGTTTCTTTTCCCTGTGTATATTGTTCAATCCTTTGACTGTACATAATGATATATTCAGCGCAATAGTCATTTAGAACATCTGTGTTCTGAAAGTCTTGTGTCGTCAGTCATGTTGCCTGTTCTGGTTACATATGCCCCATAGTAGATTTTCTGAATCCAAGGTGTGTGTTAGTGAGTATTTGCCAATGTAAAGAATAATATTGGACGATAATGCTTTGTTGGACCCGGGCTACCCGATAATCATGCTAGCCTTACATGTTGCTTTCAGGCAGGTCCTTTTGTTTGGAGGATTTTTGTGTCACATTATTGATAAATATGATGTTTGGCCGTATCTTGACTGCCTTTTTCGACGTACAACGTTCTTGAACGAGAATTACAATGCCTACCGTTACTTGGTCACCATCTCATGAGAAATTACCATGTTTTGAGTTCTGTGTTAGTTTGGGGCATTTGTTACATTCAAATTCAAAGCATGACTGTTTCACTAGATCTTTCACTTTCTGCTTTGTCTTGCGATTTGAAGGTAGTCGATGGCCATTTCCCTTGGTTTTAAGAACAAAATGAAATATATTGCTCGCATTCTCCTCTGGATCTTTGAAAATGTGGAGACATTTTTATAAACGGGGTTCTAATTGTGAACCATTACAGTGGACTTTTATTCGTAAACCGACAACGTCATTCATGTTCCCCGAAGATTACTTTTGAGAAGATCTACGCTCAAGTCTAGACTCATTTCTTCATACGTTAATCGAGTTCATAAAAAGTAAACCGTGTACACACTGCCTTTCTCCAAATTGAGTTTCTTTTTGGCGGTAGCTAACTTATTCGAAGAGTCTGCTTGTAGTACAAAACTTAAAAAATTGCGTTTACATTTTACGACATTGCACTACAAACGTACAAGAAAATTAATTAAGGTGTATAGAAAACAACATGTTCTCGCCTGTGTGCAGCAAGCAATTGATCCCAATACGGGCTTTCAAAGCTCGAAATTTCTACCAACACATGCGACATTCAATTTCATAGGTGAACATTTTCTCGATAACTCATGCGCCAGATGTATAAGAACGATAATTGTAACGATAACGAAAAATTGGTGTGGCAAAAGACGCCTTCTATCCAAGTTTATTGGAGTCTGTGTACATGTAAACATGAAAACCTGGGCTCTGAAAGCTGAAGGAGTTGGTTTCTTCACCTCGACCTTCCAATAATGCTTTGTTTTCCCCATTTTCCTTTTGTCTCTTCCTTTTGTTTATCATTGGGTAGATCTGATGCATGTTTCTCATTAATAGGTTGCCACATATGTATACTTTCCTTTGTGACGATTCGTGGTCTGAAGGGTGGCAGGCGAAGAATGCTTTTTAAGTATGTTTTTAAGGCAATGTCGCAAATTTTCAAGACCACTTTTAAGCTAACTTATTGTATACAAAGTCAGTTACTGGGAAGGTAGTGCCTTCAAGCACAATTCTGTGAATGCGAGTGTCTTTTAACTTTTGTGCTTGAAGAGGTATTGTTCGTTAGGATGAATTGCATCACAACATCAATTCCGTGCTTTCTATTTGATTTATCTGGACACGTTTTGGACATTCTTCCAATTAGGTTAAGTTGTACAGATGAATTCAGTGGCTTGAAAGGAAGCAAATGATGTTATTGTTAAATGGTCACCAGGACTGTCAATCTTGTATTGTAGTATCACCAATCCTTAAGTCACCAACAGTATCTTCAGTGAGCCATTGCACTCAACTAGCGAGTTTTCCCCGAAATTAATTAGGGCGAATGTCAAACCGTAGGCAGGTTCTCATGGTTGAACTGTTTCTAAGTAACGGGTATGTGAATATGGGTTGGATTATCCTTTTAGGGCTATGAAGGCTTTTAAGGAATGTGTGGTGTCGGGTAAAAGCTTATGGTGTCTTGTATCGGGGAAATAGCTAAATTTCAAGATCTACAGTTTCCAAAAAGAACAATCCTTACAAAGATTTGTGATAATTTCGTAAATTGGAAATGACGAAATATGAATCAATTTCAAACACGTTTCTGATGCCTTCGTGGGGGAATTAGCGAGTTAAAGAGTCGGCTCTATGTGCACTTTACAGAAAAGGAGAAAACCTATAAAGACGTGAGGTTTATTTTAGCGTGAACTTTGGGTCTTACGAAATGAATGATTGGTAGGTTAAAATTATGTGGGGCTTTAATGCTTTGACCTAGTGTAAATAGTAAGAGTATTGAATGGGCTCCGTCCCATGTGAAAAGCTGAATTTTTTCCCTCAATTTCACGTTACGGAAGTTTCCGAAACTCATTTTGTCTCCTTTACAGATCTTGCGTGAATTCTCTCTCCATGCATCACTATACAATCTGGAAGAAATGCATTCCCCAAATACGATGAGTACATTAACTGCCAAACATTTCGGACATATTCTATTACCCATAAAATTGTCTGAAACATGAAGTTTGCAAAGTATGCAAAGTAATGAAAACATGAATGTAACTCATTGTCTCGAATCATTTCTACACAACTTCAGCAGGTTACAAAAACATTAGTAAATTATAAGTCCGAAACTGGGTCCTCTTCCTCTAATGTAACTGCTTCAGTTATCCCAGCCATGTCAAATGCTTTTCGAATGGCTGGGCCCATGCTTCTGAGGTGGTCGTACAGACCGATCAACCACTGAGCATGTATTGGTTTTATTACACTGAGCTGCAGTTTGACTTTGATCGAGTAGACGTTGATTTCTTGCTCAATTCGTTGTGCCACCTGTGTTGCAAACCAATCCTGGAATATGCCATTAAGAAACAACTTAGCAGGACCGTTTGCTGTCATGTCCAATGGCTGAAATTCACTAGTTAGATTTGCAGGCACAAAAACGGACAACCAATGATTGGCTTCAACAATATCTCGTACTTTTTGATAGCAATTATGACTTATCTGTAGAAGGTGTGGAAAAGGAGGAGACGGACAGTGAAGAGGACGACGATTGAATTGTATTGTTTGATGATCAAGATTAAGAAATTATTTATGTTTTGCGGTACATGATAATAGGTTTGGTACTCCACATGGGTTGTGTTTTCAATGTTTGATACCCTATTAGAATATGAAGGTCTTTATATATCCTCAAATTTTCGGACAACAAAATATTCGGACGGTAAAATTTTCGGATGGTTCACTTTTCGGACGGAGGTTTTGTCCGAATATTAAACTGTCCGAAAATTTTGGCAGTTAATGTATTAGCATACCTGTCATAGCCGTACAAGTGGGTTTTGGGGGAGTTACATTCCTTGAGAAATTCCATTCTACCTCCCTGATGCGTTTGGGTAACAGTAAGACATGAAGATGGTAACTTAACCTTCGTTTTGCAAACCAACAGTCCATTGATGACTTTTCAATTTATAACTCTCAGTCCTGTGATAGGATGAGTTGAAATTATAGGGAACTTAGCCCCATTATCTTTGGTCCTATTTCTCTGTGCAAATAACCGAAGGCGAAAACGTAACGTTTACAAAGATAAAAATGAAATTTTGAAATCTTGTTAAAATACAGTTGTTATAGTTGTCAACCGCAGTAGCGAATAGGTCATCGTGCAAGGAATAAGAGAAACTGTCGTAATTCCTCCCACTATTTCACGTTTGAACCATGACATGACTGAAATTTTAGTTGCCAATAAAATGCCTTCAACAACTTCCAGGTTGAGTAATCCCCTTGCTCAACGTAGTGACGTCACATAATAGACGTATTTCTTGGTTTTAAGACGTAAATAGGTTGAAATAAGTATTTGGAAAATTATTGTTATTAAAAATATAGATGTAAATTTTTACATATTTTCATTTGGTTTGGTGCAGTCACCATTCGAGCGACCATTGAGTGTCATCCGGAGGCATGCGAACAGGATTTTGCAGAAACAACCAATGAAATCAGGAAGAACATCTATGTGGATGATATCATCGCAGGAGGACACAGTAGGGAAGAGATGCAGTCATACAAACAAAATGTCATTGCCCTAATCAAGAAAGCAGGATTTGAACTTCACAAGTGTGGTTCAAATCTACCAACTCTAGGATCTAAGCCAAGTCCTGAATCATCTGCAGAAACTACGTATGCCAAACAAACAATGGAGAGTACCTGCAGCACAACAAGTATCCTGGGGCTGAAATGGGACAAGCGTTGTTATGAGTTAGCAGTCCGGATACCAAGTAAGGAAACTGATGTTACAAACGAGGGATTCTTCAGCATCTTGCCTAAATCTATGACCCACTTCGTCTAGTATGCCCTGTGCTTCTTCTGGGCAGACGGATGTTTCAGGAAGCCTGTGTACTCAAGTTAGGCTGGGACACGCCATACCAATTGACCTACAAGACCAATGGATTCATTGGAAGAAGAGATTACCGAGAGAATTCAAGGTGCCCAGAGAAATTTCTACATGCCATGCGGCAATTGACTACATTGACATACATAGCTTTGGAGATGCCAGCATCATTGGTTCCTGTTCAGTGACATATGCCGTGGTCTTTCAAGATGGAGCAGTATCACAAGGTATCCTGTGTTCCAACTCTTGCCTATCAAAGAAGAACATGACAATGCCTAGACTGGAGCTGATTGCATCACAGATGGCTGCAAACACAATCAGCAATGTGAAGTCAGCATTGGCTGGGTTGCCAATCAACTAAGTGGTAGCAAGGTCAGACAGCACTACTGTCCTACATTGGATACACGGAGTTGACAAGATTCGTGTTAAAGAGGACATCAAGCGCAGATATGTAAGCAGTGAAGAGAGTCCTGCAGACATCGGCAGTCATGGAAGTAGCCATGACAAGTTGGGCGAGCTTTGGTGGTAAGGCCCCTCGTGGCTTGCTGACTACACCAGGTCGCCCACTGACATCATCACCACTCCTTCAGAGGAATCTGAAGCAGAGGCAAAAGTTGTGAAAGAAGTGCTGGGAGAAGCAGTTGATGTACATGCTGACATCAGTAAAATCCTGGAGAAGCACAGCCTGACAATGCGCATCGCCTCTTGGAGTAGACGCTACATTTACAACTCTGTTCAGAGTACACTTTACAACCAGAAACTACATGAAGAAGTGACTCACGCATTAAGCATAGAGAGCAATCGGCAGTAGATGAAATGACCCATTTAAAGAGATTAGATTTAGTTTGTAGTGTTGTTGATATAGCCAACAGTGAAGTTAAATATGTTCCTAGTCGTATGACTTTGAGTGGACGCCCAAAAAGAGTTAAGTGTAGATAATGAATAATTGGTCACATTTAAGAAGAAGAAGAATAGTAGTAGTGGAAGTAGTCACAGTAGTAGTGGGAGTAATGGTGACTAGTAGTAGAAGTAGTAGTAGTAGTGGTGTGGTAGTAGTAGTAGTAGCAGCAGCAGCAGCAGTAGCAGTAGTAACAGTAGTAGTAGTAGTAGTAGTAGTAGTAGTAGTAACAGTAGTAGTAGTAGTAGTAGCAGCAGTAGCAGTAGTAACAGTAGTAGTAGTAGTAGTAGTAGTAGTAGTAGCAGTAGTAGAAATAACGTCTGCCAAGGACTCCTTTGCTGGTCCTGAAACAGACAGCCGGTATTAGGTATCGGACAAATGGTCCAGTTGTTTCTTTTTTGCAACGGATAGTTTCCTTACCCATGCAACACAATCCTATCATCCTATAAATCCTTTATACCCTCATCCATACGGGTGATGAAGGGGACTTGATTTACCTTGCTGTAAGGCAAAGCCATTGACGACTCGAAATTTATGAGAGTGCAAGCAATTGACAGAAAGCGTATAGGGCTATACATTGCAGGTAATGCACAGCATTAGGGAAGTAAAGGAATCCTGATATTAGAGAAGACGAGTGGACGTACCTTACACTGAAAATAGATAATGGAAAAATAATTAAAATTTCCAGTGATGTCTAAAAACATTTTTAGTGCCAAAAGATTAAATTGATTTGTTTCGTATACTACATAGTCAAAGAAAAGCACAGTTATTTTGAAATGATGGCATCCATGATTTGTATATCTTAACCATAGGGATTTATGAGTCTTTTCTTGTTAGAGATGGAAATCAAATTGACAGCCAGGAGAATATTTTCCAGAGCTATTAAATGAATTATCAATTTTAGTATCAATGGAGCATCAATTTTTGTAGTACCAAATGAAAACAGTTTTAAAGAAATAATATCATAAATTCCGCAATGACATCATGGTTTAAAGAAAGGGCGAAAAAAGAAAGGTGAAGAGAGTAATATGGTAGGTAGGTATTTTGGTACTAAATAAAATTTAATTAAAATTTATAGTCTTCACGTGTTGAGTTAACCACTTAAAAAATAACAATTAAATAGGTGCTACCAGTTGTTCCTCCCCGCCACTGCTATTCACCTACACTTTTTTCCAACGTTTCCTTTTTTTCGTTTGGACACTTGGAAGTTTTTATAAAAGCTAAGGGTTTTGGATATTTGCCAACATATCAGCAATCTACTGAACCAACACTGTATTAATACTAAATGTTACAGTGTACATTGGTGACGCTCATTTCCCAACTCAGGTCGAATTTTGCATCCTACTGTGGGTACTGCCTCCCGACGACTAGCGGAATTTTCTAGATTGCTGGGTATTGGAGCACAAAACGTATTTATAATAAAAGCGTACTTGACAAATCTATATTTGACTTATTTCCATCTTGCACACCTAAGATTGTAAGTTAATATTTGAACAAAGAAAAGCACCTTTAAACTGGAGCTATTGAGAACACAGACTCTTTGACCTATGCCCCGACGTAAGGAATGTTTGTGCTGCTAATAATAAAACAACCATTCTTCCTGGTTTGTCATTTCCCTGGATTTTAGCAGGACAAAGCTGTTGCCTGGGAGATGGCAAGAGTACCAAGAACTGCAGGAATGACGGCCCCAGAACCCCTTTTAGTAAACCTATTTCGAAACTAGACGATAAAATTTGTTTGTTTGTTTGTTTGCTATCGTTCTACTGTATTCCATAACATCACCTGTGCTACTGCCATCTACTTGACAAGTAGCACCCTACCTGCATGTGTTTCAGTCGAAGCATTGCTCGTTTTAAATTGCATGATATTAAATCTTACTCCCATTTCGCATATTAATCAATGACTTTATATCCCTCCTTTTTCATACTTCGTCGGACGGCAGCACATGTGTGACATATTGCTGTCCTCCCTAACTCGATCAGACAGTTTTAACTGCACTTAGCATTCAATTGCTGTTACAGCTTACAAGTTATTCATTGCTAAATACATCATTTTCGATATTTCTCTTTAAAGCTACTGTGTCTCACACTAATCTGTGTCTCATTTTGTTTATGTTTTTTGTCCGACTTCTTATTCCTCCATCACTTTTTCTTGTAACCAATTTCCTAAATATCTATTGCTGACTGGTAAAACTTTTTACTACAAATTGCAGGGACATGAATGCATTTTCTTTTCTGTTTCTACCAGCCTTATTGTTCTTAAGGCTTCTGAATTCCCACAATCACCTGTAAATTACACTGTTGCCATTCTGACTGTCTGATGACACCCTACTCATCTATTGTTCCCCAATTACTACACTGTACCAATAATTCATTACCAACAGTATTACTTTGAATACCTCCCATTTCTGTATCCAAACAGTTTAGTTAGCCTGTTCATTTTCTAAAGCGACTGAGTTCAATGCTGTCGCTTGTGTCTTGATCTACTGTCATTAATGTATCCTTTTTGCAGCTTAAACAGCGTGCAATCGTGCTGTGCAGTACTTGCTTGCACTGCGTACCATATTTTCAACGTCCTCGCCTACCTTGTTTGAAACGGGCTAGCTATTTCTGTTCTGTAAATGCTACACAATACCGCCCGCCCTTTTACTAGGGCGTAACTATGTTGGAATTCCTTACATATTCTCACTGTCGACTTGCACAATGCCTCTCTATGATCCAGGCCTTATTGCAAACTTCCAATTCCTACTGTATGGTCAAGAATACCCTTTCCTTCTTCCAGCTTCCAGCTACTCTTTTCACCCTCAATAATCACCTGTAAACTCTTGCCAATTTGACTGTCATCTTGTGCCCTAATCATCTGTAGCGCTCTAGTTTCTGCAGTGTAGCAAGTGTTATGTTCCAATCACATTTCTTTGAGTACCTTACAAACTAATGTCAGTGCGTACACATTCTGATTGTCTGACTTACTATATAGCTCTGTATCGATCCACGTTAAACGCCCCACTAATTGCTCTTTAGCAGAGTCATTCAAACCATCGTCCACTTTGTATTTAAGCTTTCTTGATACTCCTTTTCCCATTATTGCTATGCTATACAACAGCTTCGCCTGAACGTAACAACGTTGCAATTCCTTACATATTCTCACTGTCTACGTGCACCGTACCTCCCTATGATCCAAGTTTTATTGCAGTCTATAGCATTAAGAATTATTAAAGCTAATATACTTGTTAATGCTACTCCAACATCCATTTTGTGATAAAATGATGTCAAAAAAACATCGCCACCCCTATTCTAACTGGAAACAGCGTTGACGTTCTAGGCCGTCCACTTAAAAATATGGTCGAAGACCAAAGACTAGCTAATTGGCACTAACTTTGATGATATGTTTTTTATATCATACTATGAGTTGGCACAATACAATGCAACACTTTTTCGCAACTAAAACAGTTGACTTCCAGGAATCTGAGAAACACAGCAACTGACTTAAAATTATCAACGAGAAGCATCCCAGGGGGAAATCAAGAAACATGAGACAAGGGGGCGTACCCACCAGTCAGGGATCAAAGGTGAGAAGGCTTTGGAGGTCCTGTGGTTTTTCCAACCAAAATTTGAAAATTGTTTCTCAGACACTCTTACCTTGCTCTAACTAAAGATTTGCTTCTTCTTTGAGATAGTAATGCAGCATTTTCTTTGTAAGTGTATCACAAAGAAACTTCTTTTCTTGTAGGGTTCCTTTGCTAACATGGGGGTTTTACAACAGAGCTGGAAAAATGCCATTTTTATCAATCTTGTGCGTTCACTAATCTAATTGAAAAAAGTAAAGAGTTAAACAATGCTATAAAATTGTAGTTTTAATTTTTATCCCACGCCTGTTTTAATTTAACTGAATATATCACATAATCTTGACATAAAATTTGTGGTAATTAAGTGATTCGTAACATGCGGCGAGCAGGGACGGATTTACCGGGGGTGTGTGGGGTGCGACACCCCAATACTTTTGTGTCATTCGGTAAATTTTGTTTGATTAGGTAAAAAGCTTTCTTGGTAGTCAGTAGTAATGAAATGAAGACACGTTTCTTCCTAATTCATCTTCTCGAGTCAATTGCAATCTCTTTGACTGAAATAAATTGCTTGAAATAGAAGTTGCTTTTCGATGTTCTGGGACCGGGATCGATATCATATTTTTAGCCTCATTTTTGTAATGCGACCTGGGAGATGGGGGGCATGTTTACAAACATCATTTAAGTGATTTAAAGTCTTAATAGAGAGGGGGCTTAAAAGAGAGGTGGACTAATTCAAAATATATACAAGGTGTTGAATACTGTAATTCTCCTTGCGGTTTGATTCCTTTTAACGTACCAGAAATGCAGACATAGCTCGAGCTTATAGGACATTTATTTGCATTGCATTGTCATTTTCATAGCACAAATTTTTGAAGTTTACTCCAACTGGTAAAGGAATTTAGACAACGGACGTCCGGCCCCAGAACTCTTCCCAGCGATGTCAGATGAAAGCGTATTGATTTATATCTTAAAGAATGACCTTGAAAAAAAACCAACAGACTGCAACGGTTGAAGGTAAATATCAGTGCAGCAAGGATTATGAAAAACATATATCTCTGAAATATTTGGTAAAATGAAACATTTTAAAATGAACTTTCAAACCATGAAACATAAATGAACCATCAAACCATTGTCAAATGAATGAGATAGGCAACAGATTGACATCAATGACA
>JANTCA010082794.1:0-14389 GCA_024741275.1 Chironex yamaguchii | reverse complement strand
GATATGGCAGCACCTACAGGACCCAGCACCGATAATCCCGCCAAACTAGCAAAGAACGTAAGAACACCGACACATCCTGATGCAATACTTAAGGTGGCTGCTGCAACACTACCAAGATTACATGAGGATGAATCATCTTCACAATCACGTAAGACAGTATGCAAGGCCCACGAGTTGACTCCGATACTAACTGCATCAAACAGTGGTCCTAAAACTTGTCCAACGGTTTTCACACGAAACCACCGTTTTGCTTTATTCAAGTGTTTAAGTACACGGCTGTTCCTAGGTAAGTTACCAACGTCCGAGTCAAAAGCTCGCATAACTTTGGCTTTTTCACTGGATAAAAAGGCCTTGACTTCGTCATCCGTTAGTCTTATCCAGTCTCCTGCTAACTTGCTTTTCATTTGCTGGTTGTATACCCCCCAGGCTTCCATAGTTGCTTCAAAAGACTCATGCTTTGTCACAGTATCAATGATATGATCTGTAAGGGGGACTAGTGCTCCTCCACCGATATCCAAGACAGCAAGTGTTACAATGGCCTGATTTAGGGTTTCTTTTGCTTTCCAGCTGTTTTCTCTTTTCAACGATTTCATAGCATTTGAGACACTGAGGGACCTTGAAAAGGACCCAAGGCCAAAGTTTGTTACATCCAACCCCTTCTGCACCACACCTTGGGCTTTGTTTAAAAGAGCAGCTGGTGTTAATGCTATCAACGTTGAGGGGAGTGTTGATCCCAACACGAGTAGACACCAGAATGGACACATGCCAATTTTCTAATGTAAAGATAGTAATTGGTAATGAATTAGCATTCAGAATTTGTAAACAAATGTTGAAATTATCTTTAATACCGAACTACATTCTGTTAGAAGTATTACTCTAGCAATAAAATGTCTTTTATATACATCACCTATTGAGATACATACAATGATGTATATTGTCAATTTAAGGACACCATGGACACGGTGGTGTCAATGACAGCTGGTGTCATGAGGGGAGGCACTTTGCCCTTTCCAAAACAATTGCTTCCAAGAATATCATACATAAGCTAAACCCCCTCTGAAAGCGCAAACCTCCAGCAAGCCAGTATTATTCTTCACACAACAGGGTTTTCCCCCACGATGATTTCCTTGCTATTATTACGAAATATGGTAACTGGATTATCCCCCACTAGCACTACGAAGCTTTCATTACCAAAAAAGGGATCCAGAATCCAAGATTTCATTTGGATCATCCCCAAAAAATGAACCATTTGTTTCTTATCCCAGGTCAGGCTCATCCAAAGATTTTGGTCTAACTCCATCCATACGTTTTTGAGTTATTTTGCTAACGAACAAACGAACCGACAGACAGACAAGTACTCGCACGAAAACAAACTCCCTTTGGAGGTAATAAATCGAGGGTCCAACCCAAAGTTGCTACCTTGTAGGAGTGCCTTTTTCCGTCTCTGCCCCCGCCGCATTATAAAGTTCTTAGCACGTCTACGTCAATCAAGGTAACATGCATCATCATGCAACATCTACCAAATGGTAGCACTCTGGTAGCACAATGGATGTTTTCATTTTTACTTTCATTTTCATTGTTTGCAAAAACAGAAATGCTTTAAAAGTACACTCAATATGTCAAAAGAAACAAACACGATAGACCGTGCTAATCATGGCTCAGTTATGCTAAAAGTTTGTCTTGTCTTGATTTTCAAGTCCTTTTGTATGCGTTTGAAGTGTCAGAAAAAGATGCAAAAATGTCTATATCTGAAATTATTACAAAAATTAAAATAAGTTATAGGAAATCTACAAAAGTTATTTCACAGTGAAACACAGCCAGGAGTCTTTTAAACCTATTACACATTGGATCATCAAAAACATATGGATATAAATTAATAAAAATGTCAAAACAGAATCAAAATCTTGTGACTTTTGCTAAGCATTCAACAGTTCATTAAAAAATGAAAAAATGTGCCAAATTGTGCATTCATTTTTACTCACTGTTTCCATGAAGCGGATTGTATACTCATCATTTTTATACTTTTTGGAACAACCCTGTTATTCTGTGTTGTCTCAGGGTAAACCGGAGGAGGAGATTTTTATTTGTAACACCAAAACGAGGCAGTTGCCTCAACAGGACTAAAGAAACTCGTTCCAAGTGATCTTATCCTTCAACTGGGGCAAGGACAGTGGTGAAGTTGTTTCACACTTCCCTTAAGCTTCTCAAATCCCGAAGTCTACTTATGGTCTGCAGTTGTACCCAGTACCCATAATTTCACAGTATTCTGCTGACCAGTACATTAGAATTAAACTTTCAATTGAATCCTTGTCTTGGGAAAACATGCTGATGTATACAGACATAAATATCGGGCCTGATCAAATTGATCCTAATGGACAAGTTCACGCCAGCATTGACCTTACAGCGTATGAGTTAGCCTGTTTTCGAACTCACGAAGTGAGTAGTTTTATTTACTTCAAGGAATAGTTAATAAAGTTAGTAATAAAAGGATAACGAATGTTGAAAACTACTTTCAAAATAATACTTTCTATTATCAATCAGATTATTTCTTGATATAGGAATATGAAATACATACCTTAAGATATATTCAATGAAACACTTAATTACCAAACGAGCACTAATGCTTTTTAATCCTTTGTAGGACTGTTGATATACTTGGACTCTATAGTCTGTAAATTACTACCTGATGTCTCTAATTTATAATTAATTGTTGAAAACAGCACATGCTATGATGGAAGGTGGTAGTGGCCTTTAATTCTTGATTTCTGTACTCTACTCTCTTAATCTATTGATGTGTGTTTTCATCAAAATAATTATCTTAGTTTAATTTCTCCTGTTTTAAATATTATCAGCACCCATACCGCAACCAACGCAAGTTCACACACATTTAAATTATATTGAAAGCACCTTTACAAGGTTATATTTCTTTTTTAAATGATCCAAAATTCTTGAGAGGAAACTTAAAAAAGGACTTTAATAATTGAGTAGGTAACCAGGGAAAAGTAATGTGGTCTGGGTACGAATGAAAAGGCTTCCTCTAGAGTTGCAACAGTTAAGTTCTCATAAAATAGTGAGTTTGGAAAACCCGATGCTGACGTCATGCCGACGTCACGCTGACGTGATTCTGATGTGACCAAGGATAATAAAGCGATGAAGGAAGGAGACTGATAAAGAGGGGAGAAGGGGTGTGGAGCGTTTCGACTGGAACCTAGAAGGACACTGACTGCTCTTGTAGCGGTAGGGTAGAATGAGGCTGATAACATCTGAGTTGTTGAAGAATTCGAAGGGAATCAAGGAGAAAAAAGAAAGAGAATTGATCCTTCTGTGCGTCAGGCAAGATACAATGACGCTGGAATAGGAGAACAGGATAAGGAATGGAGATAAAAGCCTCGACAGTATGTCATGAAATGTAAAACTGGGAAAGTGTTAGGACGTTTTAAAAAGACCAGAAGATAGTAGAGCATTGCAACAATGAGGTTTCAGAACTGTAGAAAAGGAAAAGGATAGTCTGGAAAGATAGAGATATTATGTAAGGAATACTGCGATGGGGGAGGAAGCAAAACCTTAAATGAAATGCATGCAAAAGTGTACAGCTGCATTTGAAATTAGTCGGGAAGAAAATTATACAGAAAAGTAAAATGGAAATTGCAAGAGAAAGGCATAAGCTTGAATAACGAGATGAATATAGGAGGGTATGTACAAGAGTGCAAAGAGCTGTGTATTGAATCTAATTGCTGATAGATGTATCTGAGAAGAGAGTGTATTAGATCAGATCAAGGGAAGGAAAGGACTAAAATGAAGCATATAGCAATAGAGTATCTATATCAGACAGGGAAATAGGTAACTAATGATTAAAGACGTTTAAAAGGAAGGTCCGAGGAGAACATTCAGAGATGTAAAGTGGCGATATTAAGTTAGAAGTTAGAATGAAAAGGAGAGAGAAAGGAAGAAAGAGAGAAAGAGAGATAGCGAGAGGTTGACTTTGCAATAAACATGCTTTGTTGTGTCAATGAAATCAGAACAGTTTTATTTGGCTTTAAAGTAGAATCAGGTTCCTGGAATGAAGGAAAGCAGTTCATATCTACTTACGGGTGTAACCAATTTGTTATTTTGGACGCGTCTTGTGATAGTGTCGTGATACAGCGATGTAAAATGGTGACTTAAAGAAAGAACAAAATAAAATGAGAATGAGAGAGAAAGAGAGAGAACAAGAGACTCTCATTGTAATAAACATGCTTTGTTGTATAAGTGGAAATAAGGTAGCTTCTACTAATCAATATATGAGCCAGTCTGGAAATCTCCATAGAAGACATAATTTTAACTGTTAAACTGTTATCTTAACGTTTCGTTAAGAAACAATTGACATTTTCTGAAAAATTATTACATAAGACATTAATGGACTCCTTTCATTTCAAATCAATTTATGAAAAAATACAGGATGCATTGTATCAAAATTCTACATACACTTCTGTAATAATGTCTTATCTACTAATTTCTCTGAAGATGGCAGTTGTTTTCTGATGAGACGTTAGGATATTAGTCTATTAGTTAAAGTCATGTCTCCTTTTCTTAATATTGCCGGCCTGGTTTTTATACGTATTAGTAAATGCTATTTTTCACTTGGCTTATAAATTGCTGCTATATTAGAGTATTTTCAATTGGCTTCTAACTTATATTAAACGTTGACAATAAGGTAGAAGGAGTTAGAGTTAAAAGGAGAGAAAGAGAGAGATGGCTAGAGGTTCACATTGCAATAAACATGCCTTGTTATATTAGTGAAAATAGAGCAGTTTCGTTTGGCTTTTAAGTAGTTTCTGGAATGAAACTAATCAGCTCTAATCTACCTGCGTGTGGGTTTGCCAAATTTGCTATTTGGACGCGTCTTGTGCTAGTGTAAATATTGGCTCTATTCCTGCTGCCTTAGAGTTTATCTTCATTCTGTTACAATTAGTTTATTAAGGGGTAATGTTCAGTTTTTTACCTGCAAGTGTTTAAATTATATCTCGGCACTGATGGATGAGCTGCATTGTCTCTGATCATAAAAATAATTAGTCAAACAGAAAAGTGAGATTGAGTATTAATTTCTACCTGCGGGGAAGTATTAGAAATTCCTGTTGAGTACCATCCAGTTAAACAGCAATTGAGCTTCGCAGTATGTAAGATTACCATTAATTATTCTTGACAGTAGAGTCTGTTTACAGGCACAAAGAAAATCTGCCTGTCAATTTGAGACTTTTTAAAAGACGCCTTGGTGATATTAACTCTATCGAACGGGTTGCATTGTCGTCGGCGTCTGTCTGTTTGTTGGTTTGTCCTTTTGTCAGAGTATTAAGTCAAAAGTGTTAAACATATCATTCTTAAAATTCGAACAGGATTTTGGCATTCTGACTGACTCAAGCTTATTTTTGTGGTAATTTGGACGAAATCCTCAATTTTTTATCATTGTTCCCTAATATCTCAGTCAAAATAGCAAAAATAATATGAAAATTGGCTAATCGTAGCTTGGTAAGATATTCAACATTGTGAAATGGATGAATCGGACCTTACAACCATTTTCCATACTACAAGCAGAACTTATGTTTTTATCTTCACCGAATCTGTAAAGAAATTTAATAAATATAGGTATAAGGTTGGCATTATGTGAAACATAGATAATATTGAAACAATGACTGGATTGCTCTGGGGGACCTGTTATGTTGTGTAAAAAAGCGGTATAGAGATTTTACTAGACCTCGTAGATCGAAAACTCGAGGTTGGATCTTTCGTTTCTTAAAAATGGCTTAAAACGTTCTATAATTAACTGGTAAAAACAGAACAGAAACAGAGTTAGGCGCATCCATGAGGATGTCAGTTTCTTTCTTGTCAATGTCCCTTCTGTTGTTATGTCTGAACTTGCTCGGATCCAGAAAAAACTGGGACGCTTTTCCCAACACTATTCACTAAATGAGACAGCATGGAGCTACGCATGGACCCCCTTCAGTACTGCCCATCTCCACATTAAATTTTCAAGTTTCAGAGGACTAATTGGTTGTCCGGGGCTGTGACCCTCGACTCCTTCCAAGTACCCACATTCCAAACCATTCATCACAGGCAATCCTTTCTGACGCACTTAATTATATCAGCACAACATACTGAATAAAATGAAGCAAACTGTCACCTTGAAAATTTGCGACATTGCTCTAAAAAAACGTACTTAGAAAACATACATAAAAGCTAATTTCGTTTGACACTCCTCAGAGTATGAATCGTGAGGAAGGAAGTATAGATATTATTATCATGAGGATGAGCTTGCATAAACACGAGGCCTATACTATCAAGCCAGTCATCTCTGTCCTGCATCAAAGTAGGAAGGCCTTTTGGAAGGCATTCACTGTCTCTACAGAGTTGATCAGTCTAGGTTTTGAAACGAAGCTTTTACTATTCCTGCCTCCGTGGATTTAGAGCAAATTCACACTTCTAAGACTCCTGCTTCTTAATTAAAAATGTTGGTATCTACATCTGGACACCTTACAAGGGATTGTGTATTTTTTTAAAGCATCATAAGCGCTACTATGGCAGAGAGCGTGAGTGGTTTTAAAGTCAGAGATTGAGAGTAATTGCTACACAAACAATGCATGCGTTTGTTATTATTCTGAAACTTGCTTATCTTTGATTATAGGTACCTTCGTGATAAGAAGAAAGCGATTCTTTGATAAAACAACTTTCCTAGAGCTTTGATGTCGTCAGGAAAAAAGAAATGTTACTTATTGAAAGCAGTGAGTATGTTCATTGAATTTTGCTTAATGAGCGCAGACAAAATTTTGTCTTTATGGGAAGAACACAGGGTCTTGTTCCAATATTTGAAGTTAATAAAAGCAGTGATCACGTAGAGAAAGGCGGGTTTCTAGACTACTAAAACAGTACCGTAGCCACGAATTTTCTTTTAGGGAGGCCAGGGGTGGAAATAAGAAAATCATACTACGAGCTAAGGTCGTAGCGCATTTACGAAGCGAATGCCAACGGAGCTGGGGGGCTGTGGGTGCTTTACGTCCCCAGTGGGGGTCTCAAAAAGTTTTCAGGTTTTAAATCCCTCTAGATGCGCTAAAAACACTACAATTTCTATTTGTTTCTGAGTCATACAACACGATTATTAACGTACAAGGTGAACAAAAAACCATAATATAAACTATTATACAACACAAAATACACAAACTAAGAGATATGTACAAGAAACTACTATGTCCAAGGTTTCTTGTCTTGTTTCATTAAGTATCAAATTCATTTTTACGAAAAAAAAGACAAACCACGCTTGGAACTTTTTGGGGAGCTGGCCCCCCTGACTCCCCGGTGGCTACGGCATTGTAAAATATAACATTTGATACTTTATCCCCTTTTAAAATGCCAAATTACTGTCCCCATATAGGAGTGGATTTCACAGTTTTTGATGACAGGCTGCGTGATTATGATTACTGTTTATATAAAGTGTCTCAGTCTGAAAGAGGGTCTTAGGAAGAAGCAGTTAATAATTTTACTGTACTTCAGATCATCATATTAGGAAGAAGAATATTTATTTATACAGGACTACCTTTTCAGCAACAAAGGTGCTGTTATCAATAAGGACTTTGTAAAAATTAATTATTTGCTTTTGTACTACAAAACATGTCAACAGATACCATAAAGACATTGACGAAGTAGTTAGCGTCTATCCGTAATTTTTCCTTTTCGTGAACTGTCCAAAAAACGCATATCAGCTTAAAACAGTATTCATTGTAGCATCTGCTACATGTCTATTAACATGTCCTCCGCATATTTGAACAAAAATACAAAGCTCAAATCTAACAAATGACGTACTAAGGAGAGTTGAACCAGACAATGGCTTACCTTTATCGTTGCGTACGATTATCGGTCGCTAAATACGCACAATGATAACATTTGCACCTCCAAGGCTCTTTTATGTGAATTGAATGTTGTCATTTTTAGCCTAGACAACATTTCTTATTTAAATTGCTCTGGGTTTGGAGAGGGTCTTGAGTCTTTGACTAATTGCCATGAGATTGTTGAAAGGACGGTAGCATATTGCAGCAGAAACAATATACAGTGGTTTTATTGCGTATATGAATTTTCTTGTCATCCTTCGGATTACTTTCAAATTTTATCATACAAATATGAAATATAAAATGCGTACACCAGGAAGCCATGTAGATAAATACCTCTTAATGAAGTGGACAAAAAGTAGTAATAACAAGTAGAATTTCAAATAGAATCTTGATAGGATACCAATTCAATAGTTAGCATTTGGCCAAGTGATGGAAGCAAGAATTTGACCTATTTAAACTCAAATATGCAACAGGATTCGAGACTAAATACTAAATAATAAGGTATGACTATCGCTTAGCAATAATTCTATCACACTGGGTTTGTAGGAATGGAATATGCTGTTGAAAGTTTTAGGAAAGAACATACGTTTGTCTTACCTTCCAGTGCTGAGGGAAGTAAGCTTCTAGCACATAATCTCTTTTTAAACTGTTTTTTGCACAAAAACTGTTGATGTATTTTTTCAGCGTATCATTATATATACAAATGACCATGATATGACTATTGATACAAGATAATACACTCATGTGGTTGTTGTTTATCAAAAGTTTATCAGATATAATTTTCATAATTGTTCTGTTGGCAATACCTTCAAATAAGCATAAATTGTCAGAAATGTTTACCTTCAGACTTTCCTGTCTTCAGAACTGTTCCTCTTCAATGAAAACGTTGTTATGATCCAGGCTTAGTAACCTACTTCCTGCTCTCTTTAAACGTCAATTTGAGGATCTATTGATGTACTTGATTTATATATCACCATTCAACTAAGTACATGTTACAATTGGAGGTGGCAGTGGGCCTCTTTATGTCTCTTGTTGTTTTTACTAGGTGTTTCTATTGAGTTCTTTGTCCTTAACATGCATGTTTGTAGGTTTTTGCTTCAAGCCAAAAGGTCTGTGTGTATAAAAACTACAAAACATTTTTGACTCCTCAAACGTTCCCAAGTAGAAGGGCGAGTTACCATTTTCGGCCCATTTGACTTTAATAAGTCTGACTTCATTACTTAAAGAAAGTACAATCTGCAAGCTAGCTGTCTGCTCTTTATATCCTCACACAAATCTTCGCGTGCTATTACAGAATGAGCTACTTAATATTTGCCTAAACCATGCTCTTTAGTCTTAATGTAAATAATATGTTTGCATTCTTGTACATAACGGAATTTTTCTACGGTCTAGAAAGCAACAACTTCACTATTCCATGTGGTTAACATGTTTTAAAACTACTCATCGTCAGGAAAGGCACAGAACGAAATATTTTAACAGCCAAACAGAAACAATGTTCACATCTTAATCGCCAATACATATCTTTTAGCTAAAGCAGCACCATACTATATTTGTTTCTAACTATCTTTCTGTATTCTTGAAAATAATTTCTGTATTCTCGACTTAATGGACTCAGTGGAAGCCATGTAGACCAGAGCTTTATCATGATATGAGTCTATGCTTTTTATGAGCTACGTTTCGAGAGACACTTCTCCTATCATCAGGCTACTAGAAATGATCTGGTACAGCTAGAAAGCATACGACTAATGTCTTGATAAAGCTCCTGTCTACATGGCTTTTTGTAATCTGTCTGAGTTGTCAATCATCGCAAAGAAAACAAGTTTGACGAAAAATATAAAAATGATGAAAAGAATTGCAATAGCAACAATGTTAAACTTTGTTAGAAATGATAATCCTATTTGTTGATTCGTGATTTGTATTTTCCTACCTCATCATTTGTAAAGACGCATATCTTCTTTCGCGCATGCGTGCCGCTATTTTTCTTGATATATTTTCCCAGATTTATTTAATGGAAAACGAATTATAGATTGCATTCTAGTTTTGTTTAGGATAGCATTTTTGCCTAAACAGGAGAAAGAGAAGAATTAAATTGGCACTTTACAGTAACCCCCTCCCCTGGTAGATATACCTTGAAATATGTTATTAATAACATATTGACGTACTAACATAACGATTTAAAACTAAGCTTGGCAGAATTTTGAGACGAATTTGAAAGAAATTTTGAGATTTTTAAACTTACTCGACACAAGGACAAATAGTAAATGCTAACGAGTCAATAGGAAGCTATGCCCAGCAACTCTAAAGGCAGTGTGGATTTTCATCTGTTACGAAAGACTTCTCCTTGCTCTAAGAAGCACCACGCTGTAACAAACACTGCAATATTGGTAAGTGCTAAACTTATCGTCTAACATGCGGGGCATTTTGAAAAACGCATACATATATTGTGTGTTTAAGTCGTTTAATTAATTGACTTGAAAACTCAGGCTGCTGGATTGAATAGATTAGAATAATACTTTGACCCTTATACCATATATTACATGTTCCCTTATTTTGCCTAACATTCGCAGATAATTTTAAACGTTAATTCACTTCCCCCGTTTGAGAATACTAGGTTTACATTAAGAAAATTAAGTTGTTTTAAAAGCAAATACGGATTTCTGTTGGTGTCTCGTTTGAATAGGCATCACTTGATATCAAGAAGTACGGTATGATGAATCACTTTTGCCAGTGATTGACTGAATCTGTTTTTGAAGTACAGTACTTACAGACGATTGAATGGCTTCTTTTAGAGAGCATTCCGGGGCTGAATTTTTAGGTGATATTGGTTTTTTAACATTTTCAACATATGACGTCATAACTGAGGAATATATGTAATGGCCACTACATATTTACATCGGATGCCTTATAAACGCAGCAAATATTTAGACATGGCCAGTATTCATTGTATGAAGAAGTAGAGAGACATAATGAAAAGCTTTATGGGGTAATAAAGTCACGATATAACAGTCTTTAAGACATAGCCTCCTTCCCATGTAGAATGAGGCTACTCGATTAATCCGTACTGTCTAACTGTACACCAAAATGCTAAACATGGCTAATGGTGATACTTAAGCACTTAACGTGTTCAGTTATGAGTGACTATTATGTGATTGACTTGATTTAGTGATGATTTCAGTTAAATATGTTATGACTTGTGACTTCTTTTGACACTCATTTTACTGAGTTCAAACCTTTTGTGTTACTGTTTGCAAGAACCATCCTTAAACAGGTACTTTGCAATGGCTTTAAATAATTGAACAATCCTTTTGTGGTACAAAACTTGAAAATCGCCTTGAAAATTTGCGCAATGTCGCAAATGTTTCAAGGCGACTTTAAATAATTGTGATAGATACTAAGACAACAGGATATGATAATGATAACGGGAATAAAAAAGAAATGGAAAGTATAAACACAACAGTTTACACCACAGTTTACACCACAGTTTACACCACAGTTTACACCACAGTTTACGATTTTCGCAATAACTTTGAAGACAATGCAGACACCATTTATTATTATGAAAATGCTTTATTATGTGTACATTGTTTAGTTATATTGTCTGTGCTGATCTCCTTGAAAGTTTGAGACATTGCGCTAGAAACATACTTAAAAGCTTTTTTCGTCTGACACTCTTCAGAGTATGAAACGTCAGAAAGGAAAGTATATGTATATGGCAACCTATTTATGCGAAACATGTATCAAAACCAGCCAATCATAAACAAGAAAGGAAACAAATATTGAGAAAATGAAGAAACGAAACATTATTGGAAGAGTCCAAGTGAAAAAACGAACTCTTTTGCCTACAGAGTACTGTTTTTCTGGTTCTGATGTAGACAGACTCCAATACACTTAGATGAAAGGTCGATCTAGGTGTGCCAATTATCCAAAAATTCTCATCCTTATGCATTTTGGCGCATTAGGCTTGGGAATGCTAAATAAATTCTAACTTATTGCGCATGCCCTCAATTTGGCCCATGGATACTGGAACCCTTATTCCTAGTTAGGGGAAAGCTAGCCATTTTTTGCTTTAATATATTAAATATAATGTCGAATTTATCAGTATGCATCTTGTTTCGTCGGTATGTGTCTGAAACCGAGACAGATTCGTGGTCCAATGGGAGATAATCTACCACGAAATGCTTTCCGTTAGCAACTGTATCGAAGTATCTGTTGTTCAAGACCAAACGTTCATGATTCTATAGTCCATCATGAATTCAACGCCGCTGAAACAACCCGAACAGAGAAGAATGCTCATGTGAAATTTGTCGACGAGAAAGGAAATTCTTTCAGTCTCATCTGTCAGTCCTCACTGCATAACCTCTTGACAAAACAAATCACGACAGAGGAGATTCGTACTGACGTACTTCAATGTCTGGAGACAAGACAAAGAACCAATTTGCAACTAAGAAGGGAGAGCTTTTTAGAGACGAAAACTCGAACCAGTGATACCATCCATCGTGCAAATGTCAAGACGATGAAGAGCGTAAATGAAGGCTCTAACAAGAGAAGAGTTTTGAGTAAGCTCAAAGACATAGGGCTGAGCATAAGATCTCCATTGCTCGTGAGAGAGGCTTGAGCAGTGATGAGTTACTTGCATACAGTATTGTCCGGTTGCCAATGCTGTTTGATAAAGATGAAATTATGGCCAAACCCGAGAAAAGCACGCTCTTGAAAGAGTTAGAGAAGCATCTCGACGAAGACGATTATAGCTATGGTGCTTCAATCAATTTGACAACTCAATTTCCTTATGTGACTGACGCGATGGCTAATATCCATAACGTTCACACAAAAGACCTTGGTAGTTTTAAAGCACTATGCATTGCTCTCATACGATGATAAGCAGAATATCAAGAATGTCAGGGAGGAATGATTACGTCATTGTTTCTTACCATGAAGGATCCTTGAAAGACCTCATATGACAGCATAGAAGCAAAGTTCGACCAATAGAGCTTGCATCTATCCAAGACAGCACTTTATTACCGATGGACATGAACACATTTTGGTCTTCAATCAACAAGCTACTTCTGGAGAAACACTTATACAGAAAGCTAGTAAAACTGGCAGCTAAAGACCCTTCACTCGTTGAGGTAGCGATGAGCCAAATAAAGTGTAGCAATGATCATCCCTGTATAAAGGTTATGCAAGAAAAACAATAGAAACTGATACATTTTTTATCTAATATCGATGAAACTTACATACGAATAATACCACACGTTATGGATGCAGTGAGCTTTGGGAATAGACGTAATTGCTCTGCTTCTATACTACATCAATGTTTTCCACTTGCATGGCCTACGACATGTATGGATGAGAGCTGGCATTTGAGATAATACATGCTTCATGACTCTTCATACTTTAGCTGCACGAATGGGTTCATCATTATGCAAGGTTTTGCCAGCTGTTCACAGACTCACCCGATGTGATACAACCAGTAGATACAACCAGTAAAATTGGTACATAGGCGGCAGCTCTTTGAGTGATTCATCTCTCTGAACGTGAGAAATCTGAAACAGCAAATCCACTTTTACTTACTGAAGAATATCTTGTGAGAGTCCTCAAAAGATCATTAGCATGTAAAACCTTCACCAAACTGCGGAAAGAACTATATCACCAAAGCAAGAATTTCATCATGCAACAACTCCCACCTGCCACCATTGGACTGAAACAGCACCTTCTCCAAGGACATATCTTGGGACTTTCCAGATGGCCCATTTTCTTAATCATAGTAAAGCCTTGCCATAGCCAATGGAGTTTGGTTGCATAGATGAAGACAGCCTTTTGCTACCATCAAAGAATCTCAATGATGTGCCCGATGTCCTGACAGTATCTTGCGCCTGTGGAAAATGTCTCCGAATTACACGCAGCTGCAGAGAAGAAGGAGTAAGGTGTTCTCATTTTTTGCCGCTGTAGGAAAAGCAATTCAGTTGATTTTAATGATCCCATTATTTGAAGCAGAACTAAATTTGAACAACACTATTTGGAGAAGAACTGAATAGACTAGCTTTGGACATTTTTGCAGTTGAGTTTATTTTTTGAAGTTAATTCAGACAGTCTCTTACAACTTGCTGACTCTATTTTAATTTCTCATGAGCCAATTTCTCTTCTTCTTCGTAAATTTCATCCAAAATATGATTAGATACCGTTGCACCAATCCATTCTTCTTTTATAAATACAACCTTTACCTATAAGCTACTCACAGTTTTAACCCTGGACATACTAGCCCTGGAAATTTTCCCTTGGCTGCCTCTATGCCCCGTATGGAATTTACCACTTCTTGCACATTCTTGCTGCCCCTGCTCAGGAAAAATTCATATACCCTACTTTTTCTATCCATTTTCATGTCTTGAGCCAATGTCAAGAGATGCAAGCAGGATTGGATACCTCCTTTTTAACACTTCGGCGTATCCTAGCTTCTTGATAGATAATGTTAAAGATATCCAAGTTAATCGCCTTGAAAATTTGCAACATTTGTTGAATGCGCCAAAATGTATAAG
>JANTCA010082772.1:0-14392 GCA_024741275.1 Chironex yamaguchii | reverse complement strand
CATGAGGGAGGCCTTTGCCCAGCAGTGGGATCTCAATGGGCTTGGATAGATAGATAGATAGATAGATAGATAGATAGTTTATTTATTATTTGTTTATTAAGCATCTTCATTTTCTTATGACCTTTATAGGTGTTTTCGTTTGTGTTCCTACTCCTTGACAAATTTGAGCGACACCGTGTTGTGAAACTCCAAAATGTTTCACCAATATCTCAGTATTTATAGCTTGTACATCATAATTTGTATTCAACTCGGAAACGACAATCTCTCACTGCCAGATAAATATTTCATGTAACTACTTTTCTTTAACTTTAACCCTTATGGACACCAGCAATTGCATAGAATTCCCAAGTTGCCGTACATTAATTGTTACCTCGTGCAGTTTCACACACGTAACTTGTGCAGTAACTTAAATATTACCATATTACCAAGTACATGCTCTTAACTATAGTGCTTGAAAGTGTTTGGATTGCTATCTACTGCAACAAGTGCCATACATGAGAGTGAAATAAACCACAAATACCCTTAAGGTATCTGTCCACATTGCAACAACTAAGCATTGTAGGATTCAAAGTGACATACTAATATTGCATCTACTATCCTAATAACATACAAGAAGTCAGTCGCATCACTTGCGGCCAGTTACAGCTGATGATTTGGTCAATAATCAAGTATTTGTGTCAATTTTTTAGAAACTAGATTAGAATAACCTAGAAATGACAGTGTCAATATTCTCATTTATTTTGTTTTGGGCTCAGAGAAAATACAACTTTTGGCAATTACGGCTGCTGTTGTGTCTCTGTTCCCATAGGAGGCTCAGAAAAGTGCAATATTTGAGAAATATGCATAATAATCTTAGATAAATATAGGAAACCGTAGGCAGCCTGTTGTTATTTCTTTTCAAATAGCGCAACTCTTTGCAGCGGTTCTCTCTTAGGAATAATGAGCAAAGGTACTCAGGTGTACATGAGTTTATGGTAAAATATTCTAGTAGTTCACGAAAGTCATTCTTCTAAAATGCAACTTATAATGTAGTTGAATAAAAATACTATCTTATTGATAAACTTACACACCTGTCTCTATCCATGACTATTACAAATAGCCACCTTTATTATTTGAGCAACATAAATGTTGTTAACATTGCATCCATGTGTATAATCATACTCATGATTATCATGCATTTGCTTCATGTGCAGATAACGATGTTTACACTTGTTTGCAACGATAAAATGGCACTGAGCCATTTGTAAATCTTCAAAACTGAATAAAAATCCACTCGATCTTGAAGGATCCTTCACGTTAACATGCACACGTTGAGTAGCATACTTGATAAGATGATGCGGTTGTATGCTAAAAGATGCGATGCGTCACCTTTTCCATTGCCATGAGATACGGTATGTAATGTTGGTAATCAATTAAGTGAGTAAGCAGGTAAGCAAGTAGTGGCTATGTGAGATAAAACATGATATTTGTGGTGTCTTTCATAGCTTCTAGTTCTACTATAATCAACAAAATCAGGAAAAGAAAGAAATATCTGAGATTCTGAGTTTCTTTCACTAAACAATGTTTCTTAACGAATCTTTTAAATTATGTTTGAAAAAACCAATATTATGCCACATTGACTGATGAGTATACGGATATTACTAACAAGTAGTAGATATTTATCCCTTTCTGTCTTACTCTCTCTCCCTCTTCTTTTTCTTCTCTCCCTTTCTCTATCTTTCTTTCTTTCTCTCTACCTCTATCTCTCGCTTTTTCTTTTGTTGTCTATTTATTCATAATCAACTCTTCCGAATTCAGTTTGAAATATTATGCCAAGATGGCTGATGAGTATACGGATATCAGTTACAAGCAGTCGGTCCTTATTCCATATTATTTCTCTCTCTCTTTGAGTAAAGCATGTGAATGATGGTCCTCTGGTCCAAGAAGGATCTTTTGGTTTTATAAATATAAACGTAATTTCAGTGACATTATCATTTATAGAAAACAGGACATTTTGTAGCTTATTGAATTGTCATTGAAATATTATAGTGGACCGATGTGTGATTATTGGGATAAAAGCAAGTGGCATCTATTGCTACACATTATCCTAATCAAAGTATTTATTCTCAAAAGCTTTTGTAACTCAAAAGTCGTTGGAGAGGAAAATGCAAAGTTGTATCAACTTGGAAGCAGGGTCTCAATTCTACAGATATGACTTGATCTCTGTTGTTTTAACATAAAAATTGGATAAAGCCTCTTTAATTTTTATTGTGATTTTGCATTTACGTTGGACAAAACGATAGCGATGTAAGCTGAGTTGGAGATGTAGAATAAAATTAATTGATTGTTAATTTTGGTCTTCATGGTGTTTCTTTATTAGTCATCTTTCTCTTTAGTATCAAGTTGCAATTGCAAAGACGTGCTTGTCCTGCAAAGATCAATGACTAGATGTGTACTAAATCAGTATTCTAACTCCAGACAAGAGTTTAACATATAGTAATGCAATTTTGTTGAAATTTCATATTATGAATACATTTTGTGCACTTTTCCACAAATGTTCAATGGCCTGTAAAACATTAACTAATTAAGTCCCATTAGCATATACATAATATCATTTTGAACATTGTCAATATTTCACTCAAATATAATTTAAATTACTTTAATTTAAGATAATGTCAATATATTTATCCTTCTCCGTGATAAAGGTCATCCCTTATACAAAGCAAGAACGAGTAAGAAAAGTCTACTGCTTTACAATGAAGAGGAGGATTCGTCATCAGCAGGATCAGTTGGTAATTCATCAGGAGCTTGCACTTTGGTTTCTTCATCCACTTGTCCCTTCCTTTTTTTCTTTCTTTTCTTCTTTTTTGACGATTCTTGGGATTGTACAACCGCTTCCGTAAGCTGCTGAGTAGTTTCAATTTCGTGTTCCTGCTCATTGAGATTCTTTGACTCCTTTTCTTTGTCTTTTTTCCTTCTATTCTTTTTGCTACTTGTCTTGACGTCTCCAGAATCTAATACGGATGAGGTAGTTGAAGAAGCAGACTCAGTGTTATCATGTTGTGCCTGAACTTCTTCTGGCTCATCTGATTCTTTGAGAGCATCAGGAATAAGATCTGCTATATCTCTTCCTTCCTCTAGTAATTTTTCCATCTCTATTAATGAAGAAACAGACTCTACCACATGATGTGTAATGTCCACCTGATTGAAAAAAGAAACAAAAATTTAGTCTGAAAACTTGAAAAAAAGAAGGCAGTGGTCCATATTCGCTTGATAGCGATTGATCAAACCTGTTTCAAAATAAGATGTTAAAGTTACAGTGCATCAGAAAAGCGATTTATTCTTGGTCAGTGTCGGACCAGTAGTCGAATTACTTTATTTTTAAGTGCCAGTAAACGCAATTATCTGAAGAAGAAGAATTCTTCGATGATTATAATAATGTACCCTAAAAATCAAGTGGGTTTTAAGGCTACATTTTGTTTAGAATAAGATGTAATATCGGTTTGGAAGTTGGTACTAGTCAAAATATTTAGTTTTAAATAATGCTATTGAGGACGGTATTTTCATCCAAAATTCAAACATGGTTTTTCATTGCAATGTAAATTTCGTATTATGGGCTTACCTCACTATTTCCAAAGTAATCAATGTTTTGAAGCTCCGTAATTTTGCAGCGCTTTTTGGACGCATTGATAAATGCTGTTCAAAGAGAAGATATATATCCGTAAGGTCATTAGAAGAAAGTAAATATATCACTGTTTGTCCGCTCAAATCTCCTTATAGGCAGATTAAAACTGACTATGTGAATAGGTCGTAGAATATAGTGACGAAAACCAGAATACAAACACCCATGTACTAGCATAGGCAGGGACTTCTCGCAGTGCAAGAAAATACGTAATCAATTTCGCTTTGCCTACGAGTGCTTTTGGCCAAGCCCCTTTTTACATAAGGAAGCGCCCATACCTCATTTACTATAAGACCGCACGCATTGCCCTGTCGCATCCGAAAGTAGGCCATACGCTAGCGGCTCCATTTCAATGCAACAGTTTTGTGTCTGGCCTAAACGTCTCCCAGATAATCGCTGGCAGACATGGCTACCTTGACCTAAGAGATTTTCCTCGTGTTTATGTCAAATGACCATAAATCAAATTTTTGTGCTATGATGTTGTTTTCAAGCAAATGTTTATGAGACTTGGACCTAATTAATGCCATCAACACAGTTTTATTTGATATATTTCGGTTTATATTTTTAACCTTATATGATCATTTGATACAAAGTTATGAATTTGTTAATATGAAATTATTTCTGAAAACTAGTAAAATGCGCACTTAGCGTTGAAATGTCACCCATCACTAAACAGGGGCAGCAGTAAAACGTTTCTTTGCCTTCCTCATTTTCTCTGCCACAAATCCATGTGAAAGACTTGTACACCGAATCACTCGTTCTCCGTGCATACTTTATTCTCGGACATACTTTATTCCATCCTTCTTCAGGCGCAATCGTTGTTCATGATTTAAGTCATTTTGTGCTGCAAAAAGTGAAAAATTTTCGAAACCCCCCATCTATACTTGTTACCCAAGACACGATCCATTGCAAAAGGCCTGAAATGATTGTTAAAGACCAACAGTGCTAAGGTAATCACGTTGCAGAATGACTATGTTGCTGCGAGGCACTCTCTGTTTTAATTTAATCTATTCCACAGTGAACTACATCACGACCCCCACAAAAACAAACGTGAAGTAATCAGGAAGGGCGACGATTACTTTGCAGCCTCACCTAACCTGCATGCTGCCAATCAAATCCTCAGATTCAACAGCTATTATACTCAGCAAAGACTATGTGTGCAGAATGATAAACAGCTAATTGTTGGTTGTCTGTGAATCATTATACTTCAAAGAAGACACCTTGAAGGCTCTCCCGCGTGATTGGGACGCGGCAAAGGTTCAAAACATTGAAAATTTCCCCTTCTCTATCATTTTGTCAAAAATGAAAAAGATCTTTTTCCAAAAGAAATTTTGAAAAAAATATAGGCAATCAGCGATTACTACTTCTTGCAAGAAAACTACAGCAAATGGTTATTAATTGCAATATATGTTACTTCACGAGCGACTATATTGGTAAGTTACCAAAGCCTATCGATGATGCATCGTAGATTTGTAAACAACTTGTAGAAATTGCCAACAATACGTAATAGCTTAAGATGTACAATCATTGTCAAATATGCTAAGAAGTCCAGGTATCCTGCACTTAAGCATAAAAATTCCTTATCAAATTGGTCTTTCTTATTTAGTGGCGTTGCTTTCAAGAGTTTTTATATGGTGACACGTTCGTTCTACACAAGGAAAACCATCCCATTAGTTCTTACATTTTATATATATAGCGTATGACAACATTTTTATAAAACGAAGAAATGCCAGAAATATACTTACATCGTTGAGTTGTCTGTAGCTTGTAAAATGATAATAATGATTTGAAAAGAGGATGCTGAAAATCAATCATGTAAATGATTATGCAGAGAGTTATTGAAGAATATTATTACTAGTTAGGAAAGAAGTGAAAATATTCCTCGTCAGCTATGACTTTCGATATAGTATATTAGTCTAACTTCTACCAAAACAAATATTTAATATCAGTTTCAGAAGATGCCGTTTAAGTGTATGAAGATGGCATTCTATGCATATGGAATCTATGACCGTCTCTCGCGTTTCATTCTAAAGATTTAATACGTAACGACCGAATTTTATTAAAAGCTACATACGTTTATACAGAATAAGTCAGAGGACCAGTTAATTCTTTAACAAGACATTTGACCTAAACGAAAATAAATTAGCATTAAACGTGAGTTGCTATATTTACCTTGGAAAGGTGTTGCAAGAAGACCTGAATGCCTACTATCATGCCGTATCCAAGATATACGAGCTTTGAATTTAGATATCCAAACTTATCATCCCAAGCGTAGGATATGTTGTGTGTTCGAAGATGTTCTTCCAGATCATTGACTACTTTCATTGCATCGCAGAATGCTGTCTATTAAAAGCACAGAACAAACAAGGAAAATGAGGGTAGAAATTGAACTGGCTGCAAATTCACTTAACGACATTTCAAATAAAATATTCTCGTAAGGCAAGAGGCAGTGAAATAAATTATTTAACTATAGCACGTCACAAGAATTTAAAGCAATGATAATGCACCCACAACATAATATTGTTGTGATATGTTTGTTTTCAATATCAAGCAAATCTTACAACAAAAAAAGCAATGAATGGTCAATTAAGATTACCTTGACATCTCCTACTCTGTTTGAAGCAAGGACTTGAAAATGTTCAATGAAGTTCACCTTGACAACCACGTTTTTGTTTTGGTCTTTGCTGACGATGATTGCGCGATGGTTTGGCCAGTCCATAGCGCCTGATGGTGGATTGAGGTGTCGTGCATGGATCTTTAGAATGCTTTTATCTTGTTTATTAGTTGACTCTAGTTTGACAAAGTGACCTAAGCAAGATGTGTGAATAGTAGACATCAAATCTTGTTACGTAAATTCTAAGGGTCAATTTTAAAGCCTGTTGCTAATGTAACTGCAATTCAAGTTACAAGTGGTTAAAAGTACAGTTAATCTTTTCTGGATAAAGGAAATTCTAGTTTCCTTGAAGATTTTCTAGGGAAGTAAATTCCATGTCATAAAAAACCGAATGGAAACCAACGTCAGACAATGTGCTCTTGTCATTTGAAGGTACCCTCGTTAACATTTTGTCTATTTGTCAGTCAGTAATTGCAAATGTAGTAAATACTTTTACCTTAAGTAAAATCCAAAAAAAGCTTGACATTCAGCCAGCAATAGTATAATGTTTAGTAGAAATATTACCTTCAAGAATGTCTGCACTTCCCTCCATTATTTGAAAGATCTTCTTCCTTTGGTGCGATTTTAAAAATGCTTCAAAGGGGAAGTCACTGAACGATCTTAACATTGAAACTTTAACATGCTTTACATACTTTGTGTCCAGCCTTTTAAAGCAAAGTAGAGACAAGGCATGAAGTTGAATAAATTTCATAATTACGAACTTTTATCCCCAATGAACAGTCGACAAAGTTCATTTAAAGAATCAAAGTAAGAGAGGAATTTACAAGATTTTTCTCTTTCTCATATCAGTATGTGTCTTATTTACGACTATAAAGTGATAGGATTGTATCAGTATGTGTATCTTCAAATATATTGAAACATTTACAAAGGAGCTATTTTAAACAGCAAGTAAGCATCTAGGACACTGCAGCATTTGAGATGAATAGTCAATTGACACTTAAAAGCACTCCCTTTTTATGGTACTACAATAGGATGAAGGTCAATATCTTTCCTTTCAGAAAAGTAACTGGTGTTATCTTCAGTGCAAGTAACAAAATTGAATGTTGTATCATACCACTGAGATGAGACTAGCTGCAACATATCTTTCAATAATGTTATGAGCCGCAGTTTGTTTTTGTAAACTAATATTATGCCCAACCATCGCATAATGAGGGTTATTCATTTAACATCTTTGCCACCAGTTTTAGAGTCTTTTCTGAAACTATTCAACATTGTTGTCTCTTAACGTTGCTTAGTACTAGATAAGAAGAGAACGGCCAAGATAATGTCACGTACCTTTCCAGAGACAAATCGCCTTTTTCTTGAAACGTTCTTGATGCATCAGTTTTTTGCAAAGGGATGCCAAACCCTGGGTGTATCACTGCTACTATACCGTTGTACAAATCAGAAAACACATCAAAGGCATCTTCTTCAGGAGCGTCTATGCCTGGTTGGAAGTTGATATTATTACAAGGCTTGCGACCAACAGAACCTAAATCGGAGAAATAAAAGTAGAGAATGGAGCCATAAGATAGAAAAGAGAGAGAACACAATATTAGCTCAGTTGCAATCAGAAAATCAAATCTTGAAGACATTTACAATGAGAGTGAGCGACAGCCAAAACACAAATGAAACTAAAGAAATATATTCACCTTTACCCATGGTCTGTTTCTCTACCTACCTACCTACCTACCTACCTACCTACCTACATATCTATCTATCGATCTATTTATCTATCTATCTGTCTGTCTATCTGTCTATCCATCTATCTATCTATCTATCTATCTATCTATCAATCAACCGATCAATCAACCAATCAACCAATCAATCAATCAATAAATAAATAAATCTATCTATCTATCTATCTATCTATCTTAATTTCTACTGATGTTTCCAGACATTAAATCGTCTTTCTTCATTTCTACTTCTATTTCCAAACATTAAATCGTCTTTTTACATTTCTACTTATATTTCCAAACATTAAATCGTCTTTATTCATTTTTACTTATATTTCCAAACATTAAATCATCTTTCTTAGTGTATAGCACGTACCAGCAACTACGGCATCTTCGAGAGTGAAGCCACATTTTGTTGTCAAATCCATGTACTTAGTTCTTGCCGAGGCAATCTGACGTTTCACTTCTTCGAGCATGGCACCACGCCTTGTGAAATTGATGGCACTGCGTGCTTTTGTTAGAGGCTTCTTGTCATCAGTTAAGTCAACCAAGTCATTCTTGTCAGGGAAAGTGACACATGAAGGTGGTATTCTCTCCAATAGAGATTTGACACCTTTCATCACTGTTTCCTCTGACATGACCTTTAAGCTTCTCCACTGAATTGCCAAGCGGGATCTTGGCAAAATCTCTCTAACATTTGCAAAGATGTTCCGTTGGAAGGTTTTTGGCTTGCATAATGTAATCTGCAAGTGTGATCGTCGGAGCATTGTGTTGCCAAACAAGCCCATGTAAATCTTCCATCCTCTAAACCGAGTCCCAGTCAAGTAATCTGGAATTTGCTGGGCGTTGAGTAGCTCTGACTGGATACGACATTCAATTGGTTGGCATTTTCTTGTAATTTCTTGACATTTATTGGCTGCCAAGCAATGCGTGTTACCAAGCCGAGCAAAGGCATCAACGATTGGCCCAAATATCAGGGGATTCAACTCCAGAATTCGTTTGGTATAATCAAGACTCCAGAATATTTCATTGTGGTTTCTTTGTTGAATCATCCTCCCGACTTTCCATTCAAATATGTATGATCGCAATTGACCCCCCACTTTATATTGTGCGCTGACACAGAAGCTTTCATTGTGCGGCATGTACTTGATTTCAAACATAATGGTCTTGGCATTGTCAAATATTTTGTGCCATTGAAAGTTTGGCATCAGAGATTGCATAAGCATGGCATCGACCACAAATGTTGCAAGAGATACTTCAAGAGGTCGCCAAGATGTTTTACTGACTTGTGATGACATTTGGACGACGTTTTTCCCATAGCCGATTGCATCGCCGTACTCCTGAAACATTCTGAAACAATGTGTCAAGTCGAAAGGAGTCAACACACGAGGGAAACTGCTCTCGCTAATTACAGAGACTTGTTGAACATCAACCAAATTTCTATTCAAATTAGAAACAATATAGTCCATGTATCTGACATTATCTAACTCAATCAAAAATTGGATGGTATGATTACAATTAGCGGCTTGTCCTTCAAGGATGGGTGAGAGGACAGGCACGATGTCCTTGATGCTGGATGTAGCTGTAGGCATCGTCAATGCTGTATTTTCCGGCAGCAGTTGAATCCTTGCATGGTCTAATGAGAATGGTCTCTCAATGTGGCAATTAGCAGCCTCCTTAATAAGCTTTCTTTTTCTCTTAATCCGGCAGCTTCTCTGGTTCTTTTGATCGGATGCTAATTGAGGTGGTAAATTACATCCAATTCCGTGAAGTGAACTGGTTGCAAAAGAACGGTTGACTCCATCTCTACTTTCTTTCATGATTTCCTGGAACGTACAAGATTGTCCTTGTGAGTCGCCATAGACATGTTGTCCTTCGTTTATGGATTCTTTGTTCTCATCATCTATATGTTCTTGCTCTGGACGGCTGTAGGTATCATCTTCGCTATTCTTTTCTCTGCAGCATAGACAAAGAAAAATACTAAATGAGCTGCACCGACTTCTCTTTGGCACAGTTTCTGCTTTCAAAGATTGCTTGCGCTTTTCTTTACGTTTCCCTCTTTTTCTTTTCTTTTGCTTTTTCACCAACATGTTCAACGCTACAACTGCAACTCCTGTTACAGTTGATCAGCGTCTTGTTAATCGAACATGAAAAGCAAAAGTGAAAACGATTGTGATGAAGCAAAAGTTTAAAAGTCGTTGAGCGACGTCAGATGAATGTGCACTGACGTCAAATTATTGCACTATCAATTGAAGAGCTGATGCCATGGAAACAAGAGGACTAGATCGAGTACTCACCATAGAAGTCTATTGTTGACCATGGAAAACAAAGATGGTTCCCTCTTCAGGGCAGAGAGTTGTGAGATTCTCCGTGACATTTATGGGATCGCTGCCTAAGTAAAGCGAATGAAATATCTTTGAAGAATGAGAAAAGCCTGAAAGGACTAGCATTTTTTGGTCTCTTGATTGTCTATTCTCGTAAAAAGTGAACTCTTAAAGATTCTCTTAAAGAGTTTCTTGCAAGTAAACGATTCGATGAGTTTAAAGCGCAACAGATGCTTCTACACTACACTAGTTGTGATGACACTGAACAACAAACCCGTGTTCAATTCCAATCTTTTTCATTTCATTAGTAGAAAGATTCAGCCACGGGTTATTTTGTAGGTGTATTTTCATAATAGTGTATTTTCGTGTTGTGAAACTCCAAAATGTTTCACCAATATGTCAGTACATATAGCTTGTACATCTTAATTTGTATTCAACTCGAGAACAGAGGACGTCTCACTGCCAGATAAAAATCTAATGTAACTACTTGTTTCTTAACTTGATCCCTTACTCACACCAGCAATTGTATAGAATTCCCAAGTTATCGTAAAGTACTTTTTGCCTTGTGCAGTTTCACTTGGCAATTAGTGCAACAACTGCCATACATGACAGTGAAATAAACTACAAATACCCTTACAGTATCTATCCACATTGCAGCAATAATGCATTGTAGGATTCAAAGTGGCATACCTATATCGCACAGACTATCCTAATAACATACAAGAAGTCAGTCGCATCACTTGCTGCTAGTTACAGCTAATGAGTTGGTCACGATGTTAGTCACTAAGCAAGTATTTGTGTCAACTTTGTAGAAAGTACATTAGAACGGTCCAAAAAATGAATATGTCAATATTCTCATTTATATCCTTCGGGGTTCAGAAAAATAATATCTGAGCCATTCACAGCTGCTGTTGTGTCTCTGTTAAAATTCCATCCATGTGTGTCAGCATACTCATGATTATCCTGCATTTGCTTCATGTGCAGATTACGATGTTGACACTTGTTTGCAACGACAAAACGGGACTGAGCCATTTGTAAATAATGAAAACTGAATAAATATCCATTCGATCTTGAAAGATCCTTCATGTTAACATGCACAGTTTGAGTACCATACGTGATAAGAAGACACTGTTATATGCCAAAAGATGTCGATGCGTCACATTTTGCATTGCCATGACATATCGTATGTAAAGATAGCAATCGAGTAAGTAAGCAACCAAGCAAGTAGTTCCTAAATGGATTAAATATGATGTTTATGGTGTCTGTCATAGCTTTGTTGCTTTCGTAAGATCTCGGAATATGGAAATATAAAAAATATAGAAAAGAAACAAATATCTGAGAGGGAATTTCAATAATCAATGTCTTCTAACAAATGTTTACAAATTAAGCTTGAGAAAAGTAATGTTATGCCATCGTGACTGATGAGTATATGGATATTAGTAACAAGAAGTCGGTCGTTATTCCTTTTTGTCTTACTGTCTCCATTTTTTATTCCCTTCCCTTTCTCTCTACCTTTCTCTCTCTCTCTTTCTCTCTCTTTGGTGTCTAATTGTTTATGATCAACCGTTCCGAATTAAATTTGAAATATTATTGCCACAATGTTGATCTTTATTCCTTATTATCTATCTATCTATCTATCTATCTATCTATCTATCTATCTCTCTTTGTGTAAAGCGTGTGAATGATGGTCCTCTGGTCCAAAAAGGATCTTTTGGTTTTATGAATATAAACGTAATTTCAGTGACATTATCATTTATAGAAAACAGGACATTTTCCAACTTAATGAATTGTCCTTTCAATACTGCAGTGGACAGTTGTGTGATAATATTGATAAAAGCAAATGACATCTATTACTACACATTATCCCAATCAAAGTATTTATTCTCAAAAGACTTTGCAGCTCCAACATGGTTGGAGACTAAAATTCAAAGTTGTATGAACTTCTAAACAGGGTCTCAGCTCTACAGACATCTCTGTTGATCGCTGTTGACCTTACAAATATTGGATATAGCCAGTTTAGTCTTAATTGTGATTTTGCAATTATGTTGAACGAAACAATATAGACGTGAGCTGAGTTAGAAATGTCGAATAAGATTTATTGATTATTGATTTTGGTGTTCATCTTGTTTTTTGTTAGTCATATTCTCCTTAGCAATAAGTTGCAATTGCGAAGACGCGCTTGTCTTGCAAAGATCAATGAATAGATGCGTACAACGCGCACTAAAGGCAAGAGGGCAAGGTTTCCACTGAGGGCACATAGTTGAACTTTTCAAGTCGTTGAACATTTGTTTGACAGCATACCAAAGTGCCGCAATTTCAAAACACGTACAATGTTTAACGTTAATTTTAAAGGCAAAGCGTACCTTTAATTTAGACAGAAAGACTTTGTCATTGAGAACAGATAGCATTACACAAATCTGTTTATAAATCGATCCATTAGCTTATTCGGTCAGTCTCAATAAGACATTCCAATCCAACACTGATGTCACAAAGTTAACGACGTCAGGCCTAAATCAGGCCACTAAAAATTGTGACATTTTTGGCTGCCACTGCTTTTTTAGAAATTTGTTATAATAATATACAAATTTGGTGCTCCAATGAAATGATTGGCTATGGTAAATCCCCTATTGCTTACTGTTTGAAAGTTTTAGCATAAGTGAATGACCCCAAAACTCCATTTGCCCACTGCCAAGCATCAGGCTGGGTGTCTATGTATCCTGGAGGCACTTGACTTATTAATTTCACATTAAACACCTTTTAAAGGAGCGCGAACGTTTTTTGTTTCATTTTGCATGCCCTAAAGTGCCTTCTCCAAGTGTTACATTTTGCCGGACCGCGGCAATATAAAACTTGATGCTAATGAGAACTTAACTCCTGTTCCGTTTTGGTCATCTAAGGTCTAAAGTTCAAAATTCAAGATACTCATTTGTTTGAAATAAATCGTTTCTCGTTATGTATTTTTGTATTTGTCTTACTGTAAGACATACCTACACTTAAACTCACGCATAAGACTTACACTTAGTTTCGGTCTGTGATCGCGCAGTCTTACAGAAAATTGTGTTGTCACGTCAGGCAGGTTAGTGCAAATTCAAGTTTGAAAAATTATTACTCCCTACCTGAGAAGTTTTTGATCATTCAAATCACACAATTCATGCCAATTTGAATAAAATCTAAGACTGTTCATTCTTTTGCAGTATCATCAACGGCTCAGAAGATAATAAACAACTGATGTGGCATGCTACGAAAATTGGCCTAAACAGATTTGACTGGACTCTAAATACTGGTTGCCAAAAACTACTAGACGGTACCTACACCAAAATGTTATATGCAGCCTTCAATATGACACGACAATCACATCGTTTCACGGTTTTCTGCCTGGTTTTTCTCTTGTTGTAAAGCACAACGTGTAGCCATTCGAGCATCGTCTCGTGTCATGACAAACCTGAGGGAAAGTCTCCGGATTCGAACACCACCCATGCTGAATACGATCACAGAAGATGGAAGCTGATGAAGAAAGTAAAAAAAGGAAGAAAGAAAGTATGTGTAAATGTATGTATGTTTATAGGCTAAGGGTCTGGGTCGTCCACGAGAACTACTCAGGTACTGCCACCGGATCTCTTACTTCCCATTGAGGGCACACGCAACATAGGCAAACATTTGACGTCTCCGTCCCTAAAAGTCCAGTCCAATAAATTTGCCGAAGTCAAAGTTGGATATTTACACCGAGAGAATCTACCTGCTGGACCAAAAATGCTGCCTAGTTTTGGTGACACTCAGGAATTAGAAAATGTTATAGATCAGCCACTGACCTGTTGGTTTGAAAAGATTCGTCCGTGTTGAACATGATCCAAAGCTCTCCAAGAGGAGATTCTTCTCCTTGGATCCATTATACAAGTATGGTGTATGAGCGTACCATGCCTTATCACTATGCTTATGACTAAGGCGTTTGTGAATGTTACATGAGCAGTCTATATGATCATGCAGTATGCGTCTAGAGGTGTTGATTCGTCCATGGTACATTGCTCTAATATGTAGAGCTCGATATATATGAGAAGAAGAAAATCAAAGTACACGCTAT
>JANTCA010082761.1:3442-14393 GCA_024741275.1 Chironex yamaguchii | reverse complement strand
TTGAGACTGTTAGAGTTGATTAGCTTTTAGATTCAATGTACCTTAGGGACAGCCGCCTTACACTTTTACCCGTTGTATTAATTTTTTGAGAGAACTGTGGATTTTATTCGATGTTCCGTGACACGGATTCACGACAATTGTTTGGCTCGACATACATGCAGGAAAAAACTTTCTCGAACATTGACAGAAGCCGCATGCGGACAAGACACTCACATGCGTGGCATTTTGTGCAGCAAAACCACTACGTTTGAGCCAGACGTGTTCTGTTTAGTACAGTCAGAACACCAGTATCACCCTTGACAGTAATACAGGTACATTGTTTCTGTTCTGGGGAGAATAAAGTTTTAGAATAAGTCTCTGTGAATTTATTTTTTGTGACGATCAAACCAACGTTTTTTCAAACTCCTGGCATTTAACTTGTCTATACTAGTCTTTGTCAAAATGCACTGGGATGCGATTTGTTAAAACAACAACATCAATAAAATATGTTTCTGAAAACAATTCAGTCAACTTTTACAAAATAGTTTTTAATTTAGTTTTTAAGCATTTCTCAGTGGTGAACTAGACTTATATGAAAGAGCCTCCTGGTTATGTTTCTAAAGAATTTTTAAAGCATGTATGTAAATTGAAAAAGCGTCTTTATGGTTTGAGACAAGCTGCGAGGTGCTGGCATCTTACAATGGACTCATAGCTTAAGAGTATTGGCTATGTTCAGTCGGCTGCTGATCCGTGTATCTATATCAAGCATGTCAAGATGGAAAATAAGTCGATCACAGTAATGCTTTCTCTCTTTATTGATGATTTATTAATAGCTTCCAACAGCCGAGAGTTACTTAATTCCGAGACATTAGTTTTGAAAAACTGTTTCGAAATGAACGACCAGGGTGAGGTACATTATTGTCTTGCCATGTCTTGCAAGTAAAGATCCGTTTCATCGTGACCGCATAAAACACATGCATGGTACTATTATGTCAGACAAGTTATTAGTGACAAGTATTGTGATGTTGTGTATTGTTTAACATAAAAGATGCTTGCGGACTTTCTAACCAAAGAAATGCCAAGGGACAAATTTCAATTTTCTGTACGTCAACTTGGAGTTGTTAATGTTAACTGAGGTTTTGAATTTTTTTAAGTTTAGAACATGACATCCCTTAAGTGATTTGCAAAGGTAGAGTGTCAGACTGCTGCTTACATTCAACGCCCCCTTATTAAGTTAATTTGTTGAGCTATTAAGTACTCAGGACATCATTAGCCTCGCTTTCGTTTAACCTTTAATACTTAATGTTCTACTTTTATAAAGTTGACCTTTTAACTGATCTGGCGTTATGACAAATTGCATTTAGCGTTCTAATCCTTGCCTTTTCTCGTGTTTTTCCTTCTAACATATATCTCAAATACTGCGCCTTAGTTATATTCGCTCAAGGATCCTTAGTTTCATTTTTAGTAGTATCATCGTTATTTTAAAAGTATCTCGTCCTAGTGAAGCCATGAAGGTTGGTGCTTATTAAGTCCAGATGGAAACATCACAGACTTTAGGTCATTGTTTTATTGTTTTTAAGAAATGTTCTTGATAATAATCTCAGAAGAGCAACATCGATGACTGGAGAAGCGCTTTTTGTGCATTTCGAAAAGACCTTCGAAAAAAGGGGCTTGTATAGCAATTTTTTTCTGGGATTCTTTTGATAGAGCACAGCTTATTAAGTGTGGCACATATTGGGGTAGTAGTGAAGACTCCAAATATGGCAAAGCTGTGCACACACTGGCGATAGCAATTCTTTCAATCTCGTTCTCAGTGGTGATGCATAAACTAGTATGTTTTCGACAAAGCGACTTGGAATTCTCGAAAACTAATCAACATTTTTAGACAAGAATAATCTTGAAAACAGTTAATGTTTGGGAACAGACAGCAAAAGCTTCAACAAGGCTATCAGTGAAGCCAGATGGCTATCAGTGAAGCCAGATGGCTATCAGTGAAGCCAGATAGCTTTCAAAGTCACAGGATCTGACCAAGATATTCAGCACTTTTCAGGCCCAGACAAATGCCTAATTTTTCGTTACCTTCAACTTTGGATGTCGTAGCGAACACAAACACATCTCAAGAATAAATGGTGGTGAATGTATAGTGCTAAATTTTCAAAACTTTGATACAATCAGTTTGCAGTAGCCTTAATACTTAGGAGTTCACAGTATAACTACACCATTGTCGTTATGTCTGCGTACGAAAAGTTTAGACGTTCTTCAGGCGTGCAAGATGATTGAGCAGACGAGGAAAATGATCAACAGCAGTTCGAGAACTGTCAGGAGTTTTACAATAGCACCTTGTTTTTGTGAATATATTTCAGATTTGGACCTTTTACCTAAGCAAAAGAGATTATACAGTAAACAGCATTGTGACTGAGCAGTGCAAGCGAATGAGACCCGTGTGCATGGACGAAATTTGTTGAAGTTAGTAATTTCACCGTCATAGTGGACACAATGTTGCAGAATATAAAGAGTGTCATTGTAAATGATGTATCAAGATATTCTTTCTTTGATTCAAACCGGTAGAAGGAGCTCCGTATGAATCTAGTCAGATAAGTCGTTATATCCAAAATTTGTGTATCTCCTAGCATATATAATATAGAGTCCGCAGAAAGAATTTTGATGAGTTGATACTTTTATGAGGTTGCTTTTGTGACTTGCTATGTCATTACCCAAAGTGTGAGTCCGTTGCAATCGATGAAAACAGAGAACAGTGACTTAAGTTACTACCTGCAAACAATTGACAAAAAGGTGTTTCACTTAACGCATTTAAAGGTTTCAAAGAGACTTGTGCTGTCTTTGTTGTCATTTGCAGTTATAAAGTTTGAATGTTAAGGGAAATTTCAATCAAGTGAAATTGCCAAAGAAAAGATTGCAGTCATCTATTAGCCAATCTACCATCATTTATGTTGATCAGTATCAAGAATAAAATCCTGAGCAATATTATTTAGATTTGTTAGTTGACCCTAATGACTGTATTTCTCCTCCATTTAATAAATCTGAAGTCTTTTTGTCTATCTGCCAATCTTATGTATTTGTTTCTATCCAACTTCAATGTGACCACTTTTTACGCGCAAATAGCTCTTTCTTCGTAGTGGTCCTATGACTTTGTAATGAGTTAAATACTTTGATTTAGATGTGACGAATAGACTGCCTTATTATAGAATGGCCAGGTTTAACATAAAACTAAGAGTCTCAGAATATCGTCAATTAATAGTGTCTATTGTATTAAAACCAAATAGTTAATAATTTTCTCTACTGGCTGAATGTTTTGAATCTGCATTTTATTCGGTCATAGATGGGTAGGAGATCGGTCGCATTAATAGATTAATTGTAGGTATTGGAGTTTATTTTAGGGCTTGTGGCTTGTTGAGTTGCATTACTTGTATAAACTCATGTTCTGAGGTCACCATTTATAATGGCCGTGCTTGGACAGTATGAAGCTTAGATCCATCCATAGTGATAAAGTCAATGTTGCCTCCGCTTCGACGGGTTTTGTCGCAGTCACCTCTACAAGTCGTACCCCGTCGAGCAATTTATTGTTTTAATTGCCAATTATAGCTGGTAGACAGATCTTACTTGAAACTCATACCACATTTCTTATACTAGATGCCCACCAGAGCTCCCACCGAAAAGATTATTCGGGAGATTCAAAAGGCAGTTTTTAAAGCATCGACAAGAAGGACTTCAGAGATTTTTAGAAGGGTACGTTCGTATATGATTATACGTTTGTAAGTGATAGTAGTGATGTCTGGGACCGTAACACGCAAAAATCTGTTATATGATTTTCCCCCTTCTATGGTTGTGTTTTCAAACATGGTTAGTACTTGAATTAGATGCATTACGTGAGCAATGGTTATTTTGATTGAGTGCGACAGATTTGATTAGATGCATCTGGTACTCAGTCCTCTCACTAGCCGGTTACATGCGGTACATTCTTTGCTGTTATGTTTAAAGTTTCTTAAGCTTTTACTTTACCTATGAACAGTAAAGAAGACAATCAGTTGTTTACAAAAAGTGCTTGTGTCAACAGTGCCGGTCTTCCACGGCCCTTATTGTGTTGTGTAGTGGATCTACAAAATGTTTGCCCTGGCAAACTGTATATTGCCTTGCAAAGGTTTGAATCAGATTCGTAGATGAAAGTTAGTACTCCGTATCTACTAGCTTAGTTAACTCACGGGTAAAACCGTCCTGTATACTTGTAAATGAAAATTTGTTCAGCACATACAAATAGCGCAGCATAACAAATGTCCGCAGAGATACAGTTAGGTCCTATTTATTAGAGACCTTGACCAGATTAAATCGAAAAGTGTTCATATAGTTTTGGATATGATCCTAGGGGTTTACACGCAATCACAATCCTTTGACGAGTGCCACTTCTCGTTGACCGCCTTTCCCTCTGCTTTATACGACTTTTATTCTTCCCGTGTGAATGTTCACTTGTACATGTCACCTCATAAAGTCCACAAGCATTGATTTTATGTGAGTGGAGTTCACTTACTAGCATGTGCAGGCTGCCTAGTTGTTGCATGGTAACGGCGTTCTATGTTTCGAACTGAAAAACTCCCAGTTGAATCTACGAATGAGCTTTCATTGCTTGGGTTTGACTTGAAGGTTTCGTTCTGGTCATGTTTTCGCGCAGGGGATACCACTTCCCCAGTAGCACTGCCAATTGACATCCCGGCGGTCGTTGTGAGAAGCAAAACTGGATTTTTTGTTTTGTTGTGAATAAAGATTGTAAGCAGATGATACGACACAATAGATTTCTTTGTGTGGATGCAGTGCCATATTGACGATGGCATTGTTTGCCCAACTGTAGCTTGTCTTGTGTTTGGCTGCTGTGTCTCCAGACAGTTGATTCAACACAATTCCTCCGCCCTGGATGATATCCGTCGTTTTTCGGGCGATGTTTTCGCCGTTTCCTTGACGCGGGTGGCTAAGGGACTGCTCATTCTTGCCCAAGGAATAACTTTAGTACTACGGATGGGAGGAACGTGCCACATCAGCTTCTACAAACGTGTGTACAGTACCAAACCGTAAGGTTTAAAACTACCAGGTCGCAAAGGTTGGGAGACCGTGCGTACAGTGTACGACACTATAACGTAAAAGTTTTGGGCACTCCATCTTAGCGTTGAGGAAGTCTACGCACTCGAAAGCAATCCTTAAAGAGTTGTTTACGAAAAACAGAGTATGGATAGCGGATCTAAAAAGTATACGGATAAATCAGTTTCCGTGTAAATGTAATGCTTATCCATACTCTTGGATATTATCCAGATCTGATCTATCTCTGGGTCCTAAAGCCTTACCATACATAGCCAAAAGACTTAGAACAATTAAATCATCTGGTTGTAGATAAGTTTTAAAGCTTCAGTAAACTTCCTACTCCTTTTGCTTCGTTTTGCGAAGACCAGTTTCATTTGCAACTGCAGTTAAAAGGGTCCTTTAGTTTTTATACACTAATGTTATCACGGATCTGTACAAGGACTACTTTCCAGGTGTGCCAATAAATAAAGATCAAAACAGTTACTGTTTTAACTTGACATAACATGTCAGCGAATATAACTAAGGAGCAGTAGTATTTGACATTTAATTAAGAAGGAAAAACACGATATAAGGCAAGGATTGGTATGGCAAACGTTTGTTATAACGAAAGATCAAAGGTAAGACAAAAGCAGAACATAAAGCACTAAAAGTCAAACGTAGGAGAGGCTATTAATACCCCAACTATTTAATAGCTTAAGTTTGAGTTCAGAGAAATATGGTATGAGTTTGAAGTAAGATAGGTAAAGTTAACTTAATAATGGAGCGTTTAATGTAAGCAACAGTCTTGCTGACCACATGCCACTAGTGCTACTGTTTCAGCAACGGATAACTCTGTGAGTTACCACCAACTGCCACTTATAAGACCAATTCATTCGTTAAGGGCACTGTTGCAATCATCTGATTTTTGAAGGTCAATGGTTGGCTTATTGATTCCGATCTGGGTGAAGAAATTCTGCCCTGCTTCTTACTAGCCTTTTTGTTTGACCGAAGGGGCTATGTACGAAGTGAGGTAGGTTTTGTGAAGTTTTATCAAGTGAATGTATTACTATGTTAGAGAAGGTATGTTAAGGATTGTAAAGCATATGTTATATTTTGAATTAGAATTTTACTCGCCATTTTTGCGTCAGGAGTTAGAATTAAGATTCAGTCTAGTATTTACCAATTACGACCGCTGTAGTATTAATTGTTGATAATGATGATTACGATGAGGATGGCGTGTCTTGGAAGATAGTAGCCGTGGCCATCTGAGCAGCTCGCTTATGGTAGATGAATCACAACGGTACATTGACCCATAGCAGACTAAGCATGCATTCGAGCTACAAAGTTAATGGCAGTTTTTGCTGGGTTAGGGTACGAAGATAAACGACATCGTGGGATTTGGTTGGTATGACGTATAATGTGGCTTTATTTCGCTTCAAATGAGACGTATAACGATTATACCAAGTTTATACAGAGCAGCAATAGTTATTGAAGAAAACATGGATTAGAGTGAACCATTACTCCCAGTCTGGCACTTCCAGTATCTTGTAATTTCTTGTATATTGTACTTTTAATACGATAAGAGTTGTATAAGAGAGGGCATTGTATGACGCTGCTGTCTGTCTGAATCAGAATAGGCCAAATTGAAAATGTTGGTGTGCTTTTCCAATATTGGTAAGACAGTTTTCGTAGCACAAAGAGCTAGCATAAACCAACAAGCTAGTTTGATAGGTTATTATTAAAACATCCGATTTACGCCAATCATTTCCATCTTTTAGTTTTACTGTGAATACGAGATCTTAGTTATCGTGATACTTAGAACGAGGTTGTGAGTAGAATATATATTTGATGTGTTAGTCGATTAACGCAGTCGTACCGTTTGCCGCCAAAGTGCTGTTTGGGTGTGGTGGGACACGTCCGGATGATCCTTCTCTCCTTCTGTCGCCTGCCGCACCAGTGAATCCGACGGAAATCAGGGAGAAAGGAGGATATTAAAAAAGGAAATTATGATGCACGTATTCGTAACCCGGGATATGTAAGGGATGTTCTTTGTTTGATTCTCAATAGTAAGATTTCTGTAGTTATTGGAGGCGCAACTTCTTAGGGATCTGCGTGACTCGTCTGACTTAGTTCGACAGTTATTGCAATGCCTATCATCTTTACTAGCTGCATGTTCTGGCCACAGCTTCAACGCTCTCTTTCTTACGACATTTCCTAGTTTTAAAGTAAACACTAAACATCATCCTACGCCCTACTAAGAACTCCCCTTTGAATGAGCGTGGCCTGTCTAGAGAACCCTCTGATTCATAGTCTTTGAAGTTTTTACGACATCAAAGTTCAAATTTTCTGATCGCTTGAATTCTTGCGGTGTCAAGTAGAATAAGGCAGATTTCGACGTTACTTATAGGCCGTCTTAATTTGAAAATCTCGCGTGTGAAGAGTCTATAAAATTATTCAGCAACGTCGACTTACCCTTTTTCTGCCATTATGGATTTTGAACCGTGACCACAGTATCTTTTGAATCCTCCTTGTCTTATGGTGATCTTAGTACTACTGCGTTGTTTATCCGGAGAGTATTGTCGCGGCTGGAGCTCCCAGCCGTGTCTTTTTTACACTTTTCTACATACACTTGCAATCTTGAAAAGATGCTGGGTACTTGCTTCCGTTGCATAAGCAAACTTGACTTCTTGTGCTAGTTAGGCGTTTACATTCCCATCAGTATGACATCGTTTGATGTGTTAAATGAGTGTGATAACTCCAGTCGCGGACCAAAAGATGACAATGGATAGGCTTAGTAATGCCGTTCGTTTGAGCAGTGACTGTAAACGAAGCATGTTGGCGTCCACTTGTTAAACGAAACATTTTGGTTTTGTAAGGCGCGGAGATTCAACCTGTTCGTGAAATCATTTTGCTCGCAACCTTTCCGTCAGTGCTTGATTCGTTCGCTCCATCTGTCCTTGATAGAAGCGACTCAGTGGGTATATAATTTGATACTTTCCATAATGACAGTGTATTTCAAAATCATTTCGAGAAGGAAACTGTCATTCAGATGGAGATTGTTTAAGAACAAAACAGCGGTTTGAGCCATAATTCTAGCATCGCTCAGTGTCACGAAAGTTAACAAAAATGCGTATTGTAACGAGTACGGAATCACTCTCTTCTTACGCCATGTAACTTTCTCGAGAACAAAGATCGCCTTAAACATAAAGATCATATACGCCCTACATTCTCTCTCAGATACTTTACTTGCTCTTTGTTACGGAGTTTGCAAGTGAATTGAATAATAACATGAATGAACAATTGAATGTCTCCTTGAAAACGTGAATTTATGTAAGAATTAGGAACTAGGCTGGTGATAGTAGTCAGAGTGGTGATTACGTTGGTGTAGAAATGCGCATTCAGTGAGACTCATGGGGATAGGCAATCTTATAGTCATTGTTTGACAACAATAAGTATTTGCTTATTGAGAGCAAAGAATTAGTAATCGTTCAACATCACTGCTTGCAGGGAAGGATCTGTTGGGATCAAAGTGGTCTATATAAAATCACAAGTTTTTCAAGTAATATGAAAAACAAAGTGGATGTTATTTACACTTATAGAGTGCCTTGCAAGTTATGGGTTCTGCTCATAGTCAACGAAGTTGTGATCACAGGTATCCCATTTTAGATATGTTGCCAAACACTAGAAATATTATGTTGAGTAAGGTTGGCTAGGGATTGATATTTGCAAATGTGTTACAAGCTAAGTCCATTGTCGGATGACAAGGTACAGTGTCTCGTATTCACGACCTGGTTATAGTATTTCTTGTGTTTTTATGTAATGATAAGCCTGGTCGGAATACACGGCCTGACGATAATATCAGTCAGGCGCATGCATAGCCGTGGTGTAGAGAAGTAGTACTGAAATTGCTGAAATTCCTTCTAATTTGTGTTATCGCTGTATGAATAATTGTCACGAGAATATGTGAATGGTGTTATCACGCAGTATTGCTATAGTCATGTCCAATAACTCGTGACATTCCAACATGTAATTTTTATCTGAAACGAATCGAGGAAATTCTTGACAGATGACGTGATAGTGTTTGCGACTAAACCTTTATTTCAGTTGAAAATTTGTTCGTAAGTGTCAGCAGTTCACTATGATTCATTCAAATTGCTACATACTTTGGTACACGAGGAAGGTAGGATATTCCATTCTTGGGATATAGCGAGGTTAGTCATTAAATACGTTGACTTGTGGTATGGGCAACTGTATGCAATTAATCGATGTAGTTGGCATAGCACTCGAGGATGATGTTGTTAAGATTGCCGTTCAATACCTCATCAATTCAAGCATTGTATCTCTTGAGTACTGAAAGAAAATCAATAGTTTGCCTAACACTGTATTTGCAAATCCTAATTTTTACAAGTGGTTAATATCTTGGGTCGAGTAGTTGTTGCAAATGTAAAAAAAAAATTGTGCCCTGCACAACTGAAACATTCCTTTGCTGTTTGTTAATCGTCGTAAGGTAAAGTGGACCTACGTCTCGTCCAGTGTTGAAACATTTTAACGTAGCAAAAATTAGACATTGGTCAAAATCTACAGCAGAATTAAAATCGGCCAAATGGTTGCCTCGTTACAACCATGTAAAGTTTTAAACGTCGATTCTCTCTTGTTGGTGACAAATTTTACGACAGTGTTGTAAAGAACAACTTGGAATTGCGTCTGTCATGTCATTAAAATTTTGCCCACTTAGGGAAAGACACCGATTACTAAAATTGTCTATCCTACCTATGCCCATTGTGATGGTACTTTTTAAAAAGAACCTCTGAAAATTTGGCCGGTTGGCATTGTTTTCGAATAAATAAGAGGGATATATCCCTTCACTCTACACGCGTATGCTATTGCCTTACCTGTAGCTTTTTATCTTTACTCAAAATACTATTGTTTACGTCAAGTGCCCACAGAGTACTGATTCCTTGATTGTGAGCACGGAATCATCTTGGGTCACCTTTTATTTTCTTTTTTAGCATTTTTACTGCGCATTTGGGCAATTAGTGTACGCCTCTTAACTTCAAATTTGACGACTACCAGTTTCTGGAAATCGTGGCAAATTGTGTTTTGACCGGTCGATGGTTTTAAATGGTGATCCAGCCTTATTTAACGACACTGTGGACTCTAACATGGTTTTTTGAAGTAACACACCCTTATCGGAAACCGTCGGTGTCTTTACTTCCAATTTGTCAGAACGCGTGTTTTCGTGAGTGCGACACACCATGGAAATCAGCTTTATATTATCGTCATCTGTCTTTTACTTTCGTGTTTGCTACTACATACATTCATACATGACTTATTTTAAGCAGGTTAATAAACCTGGCAGATTAAAATAGAGCTGATGTGAGTTGTTTATGGTATGGTGATCTTGAACTGTAAATTTCAGTGGCTTTGAGGGAATGCTAAAATACATCAACTCGACGCAATTTTTTCCCCTTATTGTTCATGTAGACCCAAATATCAAATTAGAAATGGTCGTTTTTGAATGTTTTCCTTCCAAGTTGCGCAGATATTGCTATAATTTCATATTTTGGCGAAAAAAACGTAGTTTCATCTCACGCGCTTAACACCCAAATTATGACTACGATTGCAACCAGAAGGTGAGCTTTGAATGGAAAGTAGTCAGAAGCACTGTTATTGAGACAGCATCAATGAACTCGATGAACTCTCTGAACTTACTGCAAGATGTATTTGAAGAGAAAAGCTGTCATCAGAAAAGATAGGAGAGCGCTAGCTGAGCTTGTTGTTTCTCGCCTTTCGCCACCAGGAGACCAGAATTCTGACCTGAAGATCAAAAAACGGGGTTATAACGAAAGCAATTTATTATTAGGAACTTGCGAGATTGGCTGATCAACTGCACTTTGTGAAGAATGGT
>JANTCA010082739.1:0-14395 GCA_024741275.1 Chironex yamaguchii | reverse complement strand
GTATGATTTTAGCGCAATGTCGCAAATTTTCAAGGCGATTTTCAAGTTTTGTACCACAAAAAGATTGTTCAAGTATTCCTTATTTATATTAACGATCTCCCAATGTCTCTCTATACATGCAATGCGGCAATGACACAACTATTTTGAATTCTGCAAAGAATATCAATGAACTAAATGCTTGATTGGAACAAACTGTCACTAAATGCCATAAAGACACAAGGAATGGTTGTAGGCTTTTGACAAGACCTAAAAAGATTTCTGACAATAAAGTAGAGACCCCATGATATGTTGTTGACGGCATTGATATTGAAATAGTTAATAAAATGAACTATTTAGGAGTCAATTTTGATGATAGCTTCACTTGGGACCAGAAGACGAAATTATTATGTAATAAAATATTTCGTACTTTAGTAGTTTTGAAATATGACGAAAAAATGTACCTAAGGATACTTCAATCAAAATGTACCATGGGATCATAGAGCCAAATTTCCGCTACTGCTGTTCTCTTTGGGGAGGCTGCAGTGAAACCGGATTATAAACCTTGCAAAAATTGTAGAATCGAGCTGCAAGAGTTACAGCTATGATACATCCGCCGCAAAACTGATCACAAAACTAAATTGGCCAAGCATCGCCAATATGATAAAATTTGAGAACAGCTTCAATTACATACAGGACTTGTACCCGGCTACCTTTCAAATCTATTTAAGAGAACTCTGAGCATGATATCAGTATAATCTGTGCTGTGTCACTGCCAATGTTTCTGGTTCCAAGGATGAAAACTTGCAATGGACAGAAAGTTGTATCTTTCCGGGATGCTTAGACTTGGAATGAATTGCCTTTCGATGCCAACAAGCACATTCCCTCAACATATTTAAAAGTAGGCTGAAGACCTACTTGCCTCTCTCCCTCTGTCTAGTTATTTCATTTATTTCATTCCGTATTTTAAAAACCATGGTAAAGTTTTTGTTAAAGTCTTTTAAATTCAAACATTGTAAAAGTTTTTACACGGCACCCTGAAAAGCAGCCCTTTGAACTGACGGGGCTTCGAAATAAATGAAATAAAAGATAGGTTGTAATTATTGTTCTACAAAAACAGAGTACAGAAGAAATTCTTCTTGTTTTTTATTTTGTCAGCTTCATCCTCGTGTTAGGGGTAGCCAAAGAGGATATGACTTCTTCACTTTCCAATGTGATGCATGCCTCTCTTCATCACACCTGCCGTACTCAAATCTTAGTTCACCACAAACATAAATCTCCGTTTAGGTCTGCAACTCTTTCTTCTTCCTGGTACTATCATTCTTAATATCGTCTGTGCCGCACAGCCTTCCTTTCTCTTCACATGGTCATACCACCCGAGTCTCAATTCAATGAAGGTGATTATGCAACAATGATCATGAATATGCTGAGAAATCGTTTTCAATAGTGATACATGCAGTAGCATTAATTCTTAATTTATCAATATGTTACATTTCTTTTTGCTCCTTTTGTCCTATTACCTATTTTTTCTTTCTTGTTAATAGAGCATGACTTATCCTTTGTTGCACACTGTGCAGTGTTCAAATCAGTTAATTTTGAAAGACTGTCTCTCCATACATTTCAACTTCCATTATCAATCTGACCATTCATTTTTCACTTTGTTCGTTCTTGCTATACCAACTAAGAATCCGAACATTTTCGTCTCCGTCACTTTTAGTTTCTTTACCTGGCTCTTAGTGAAAACTACAATTTCCACACCGTAAAGCAAAGTTGGTCGTACTTAAGATTCACATAAGTACAGATTTACCAACAATTTTGCCAAACATTCCTGCGCAGACTATTCCGGTCACTATTCTCCATCCATTCCTATTGCTTCCTTTGCATACTTCTGTTTTACCCCCTCTTTGCTGTCTACACTTGACACTAAGTACTTTATTTTATATGACTTGTTTATTGCTGCACTTCTGACATCCTCTTCCTTTTTCATTTACACACATTCAGTCTTACACATACTCACATTCATTCCACGACTTACATGTCGTCATCACTCAAGCGCCGTTAACAGAGAGAGTCAACAGAAAACAATTAAAAAAAGAAAACAATTGTCTCTTCGCTACATAAGCGCGGAGAACAACATCAGAGAGTTATAAAAGATAGCAACTATGTCCAAGAAATTTTGCAATGTAAAAGTAGTTTGTAAAACAAATATTCTCAATTTTGATAAACGCCCCAAGCGAATTTGTGTCACGTCACTGGGTGCTAGGAAAAGTAGTGAACGCCAGGGCGAAGTTACGAATATTAAGGAAAGGCACGTTGATGACATAGACTTTTTACTTTTGTCTCTTGATTTTTTGCATAAGGTTAACTTGCCTCAGTTTCAAAAAAGTATTAACTGGGGAAATCTTATGGCGGAAAAAAGCTCCTTCCACTTATGCCCGAAAACTTCTCCCACGGCTCAGTTACGGCGCTTTTGCGAGGCTAGCCTCTTTTTCGTCTTCGTCAACAACAATGGTCGTCACAACAAACTAGGAGAAATAAGCATCTTAGTACGTTCCATTGTAAATTAACTATGCCTTAGTTATTTACAGTCTAAACTATGGCTAATCGTGTAGGACCTCCAAAGCTTGTTTCAACTACTCATGATAACTTTAAACATCCGTTTCGGCAGTACGATTTCAAGTATTTCGAGCCTCAACTTTTCACCGATTCAAGACATCATTACTGGCCAGACAAGGGAACAATACCGTACTTTCAAGACTACAGAAGGTCGGATGTACCTGAAAAACAGCTTAAATTAAATCTTACTTCACTAGAGACACCGATATCTCCTTCCCTGATGAATGATAAACCGGACATAGCGCTTGGAAGACGTAAATATAATCGCGAGCTTCTCTTCCCAGTTGTTCACAATAATCCTGTCTACCTTTTGACAAACCGCATCCCTGATCGCGAGAGAGACAGGGACCGATATCACATGCGAGAAAGTTATCAACATCGGGATCAATATCGTGATTTGACTGGAAGCCTACACACTAAATCATCATACTTTTACCACCCTCAAGAAGCCCATGATACTTTTCGCCAGAAAATACCACCAGGACATGGGATATGGGATTTCCCTGGCACACACACTGCAGCTAACGAATTTACATACAAATTAGATAGATCAGAGCCGATGATAAAGCACATGGAAACTGACGTTCATTAGATATGTCGCAGAGAAATGGTCAAAACGTACTCTGGATGTTGGTACTAATAAACGTCACAAGGAGTCCGAGGCTGTTGTGACAGAAATTAGGAGCTTATAGCTGTACCGTGATCCGTATAAAAAACGATATGTAACTATTGGCGAAGCACGAGCGACAAACTGAAACGTATACCCTGTGTGTCATCACAGAGCTTAAGCTCATCCTTGCCATTACTTAATCACAATCGATCCGGGCTAATGTTCCTGGATTCGAACAGTCCATTGGAAGCAAACTTGGAAAATAAATTATAGCTTAATAATAATTCAAGTGCTTTTGTGCATGTGTTTAAATCTTTGACAATGATTTTTTTTCAATCAGTAAGAATCAGTTCATCACCACCACTGTTATCAACACTAACAGAAAAGACATTAATATCATCAAAATATTGTATTAGTAACTATTGGTAATGATTTGTATTGGAAAATATATTTGAGTTACTTCTAGTTTTTAAATAACTGTGTTTTACCTGTGACTAGTAATTGATGATCTGGCTTAGGCCAAGAGTGCACTGTGTAATATTGTTCAAAATCAACAATTAGCTAATTTCACTTTATGTCCTGACAACAGGCTCCATCCAACTCGTCTTCATACCACAATTTTTTTTGACTAGACAAGTGGTCTTTTTAGGTTGGATTTGAACTCAACTTGCACAAAAAAAGTTGAAAGTTGAGCACTCAACTACTGAAGCTCAAATACCTAGTACCGGCACACCAAAATTGAAGCAAAATGTTGCTTCGTGCAACAATAAGGGTTAAATTTTAATACAATCTCCAAAATAAAGTTAACAAGATCCATAAAACTATAGATAAACACTAGCCTATTACCAATCTTGTACAAAATTTAGGTGGCTTTTATAATTCAAAAACATATAACATGCCATTATAAAGTAACAAAAGAATGAAACAAAGCAACACAAATACTTTTATATTAAACAGCAGAAATGAAAAAAATCTTAGTTGTGTCATTAAAGAGAGTATGATACTGTTTTAACAAATGTTTGCAAGCAGAATCAATGATAAATTAAAACAAGATACTTTTGTTTTTAGTTGATGAGAAAAATCAAATCCTTGAAAGCCTTTAAAAACTTTACCTTTGAACTGTGGTAACATTCACAAACCTTGATCAAAACCATAAAGACAAAAAGTAAACAAGAAAATTCCTTTTAATATATGAATCTGTTTCCATTTAAGCAAATAAAAATACATTTCATGTCCTTTAGCATTAACTTTCAAAAGCAACAAAATACACACTTTTGCTTTGAACAGTTACAGAAAACAATAAATCAAAACCAAGTGCATTCAATAATGTTGAAAACTTCTCAAGTTGCTGAAAAACATACTATTAAAGATCAGAAATCTGCAATTGCTAAACAAAGGCAGTCTTTTTGGCATGTTCTACTCTGAGTAAAATAGAGGTGTACAAGCTACCTAAAATAGCCGAGAAGCGCTTCACTATCATTTTCCAATTTCCCTTAATTAAAATACACTATATTACAAATTGCTCGACATACAGCTTATATCAGCCAAATACATAACTATGTCATGTTTTGTTCCAAAAATACAACTGGCCATTAAAAGTTGTGCTTGATGTTCTCATCTTTAAAGCCTGGTTAACAACAGTATTCTAATTTTATACCTGGAATACACATCAGTGGCAAAATGAATTGTACCAATGATGTGAAAGCCTAAACATTCTTCTTGGGCCAATAAATAGTGTTCTAATCCAGTGTTCAAAATATCACAATGGTCTTTAATGCACCTTATCCATTTTGGTCCCTTATCATTCCACATTTCACTGTTACCTTGAACTGAACTGTAAAATGTGCACTTTGTGGCCTAATCTTGACCAAGAGAACCGGGGAAACAATCACTTTCCATTTTAATGAACACTAGCACGACCACTCCATGAAGGCCAGTGATTTAACTAAGTGTAAATCATTCAGTAAAGCACACATGTATAAACCAGAATTTAATGGCTTAGATTTTTAAAATTTCTTTGGAGGATCCAATGAATGTTATTTTAAACACTCAACTCTCTAAGACAATCACTGGACAATGTATAAATGGGCAATTTTGAAAACTATTCTTTGGCTACAACCTTGGAACAAATGTCAAGTTACCTATGCCTTGCGAAATGCAATTAGTTACTTAACGGCTAATAAATAAAACATGCCAATGTTACAATCAGTCTTTTCATGGATATTTTGTTAGCACTTACCCTATTTTGACAAAAGCAAACACACTTAAATCATCCTCGTGAAATTTCAAAACTACTAGTTATTAAAAATTGCATAAATATAAAAAGCAAACTGACTACTTCCAATCACTTCTTGATCATTAACATCACTTGCATTGTTTCCTTTTATGAATAACACAATTAATGTTCTGCTTCTGTAGGAATAGTGTTGGACTGTTTTGAAGCATGTGAAGTAAATCTTTCAAAATTTACTGATTTGAACACTGCACAGTGTGCAACAAAGGATAAGTCATGCTCTATTAACAAGAAAGAAAAAATAGGTAATAGGACAAAAGGAGCAAAATGAAATGTAACATATTGATAAACTAAGAATTAATGATACTACATGTATTATTAATGAAAAAGATTTCTCTGCATAATCATGATCATTGTTGCATAGTCACCTTAATCTGGCCAAGCTTGCTCAGGCTTTTAAGTTGATCAGGCCAACCATATCAGCTGCCCATCAAAACAGTTAGATCTTGCCAGGCATTCAGTGTCTCTCAAACGTTGGTCAATGTAGGTGTCTGCTGGTTAGTCCATATGATTTTTTCCACACTGAGAAACCCATAGCAAAGATCACTAGCAAGCCACCATTAATTAGTTCTGGGTGTTTAGCAAAGTGCATTCAAGGTTTCCAGAGGAGAGTGATCCATTTCCCTCTATCATGAGACTACCTCACGTTTCAGTATGCTTGGAATTATAGAGCTGACAGCTCTCTGCTCACTTTGTGAGTTGTCTGGAGTTGTAATAAAACCAAAACCCTAAGATTAAATCCTTTTGAATCAAAGGTCATGCAATTTAACCACAAAAGAATCCAATCTGGTTGAATTGCAAGAGATGTCAGGTACAAGCACAGCAAAGATCCTTTCTGCCTGGACCTAGACTGATCCGCAGTAGAAGGTCTTTGACAAGACATTGGGGAACTTAGTCTCCATATGTATTCTAAGCTATCTCATGAAGCCTCCTGGTGGAGCACATCACAAGCATTATGGGGAATGGATGGTAGCTAACTTAATAGTAAGGGACTGGCTGCTGTTAGTCCACAGCAGTTGGTGGTGAGGTATGCTCATGAATTAATCAGGGGCAAGCAACAGCACATGTCTGATGTCAAGCTCTCGTGAATTCAATTCAAGTAAGTTCAAAGTTTAAATCAAGATTCCAAACCTACAATATAACCATTAAAAAGTCAGTTAAAATTCTACTTCCTACTACTAGTTCACGTCCAATAAACATTTTGGGTGAAAATGTTACATAGCAGGACTAGGGGCAAAACCTGTCTCTTATTGTCTATCTTAACCATTTCTTCTGGCTTGGGGTCAAAATTTAACACCTGCTTACACCATTTAAAACTTATAATTACAGTTATTTTTCTCACAAACTGTGTATAGATAGTCATTCCTAAGTAGAACTAGCTGTACACATGGAGGCAAAAACCATATGTAAGCAAAATGCCCAAGGCAAAATGAGACAGAATTACTACATGTGAACAGTGCAATTAATAAAATAATAAAGATGTTTTGACAGCTATTCATTATCATTGGTTGAGTTACTGCTCTTAGTTTTTCATTTGGTTTTAGTTTTAGCTCCAGGATAGTAGTAACATGACCCAAATATGGGTTCCTCTATTTGTACATGGTTTACAGCTGTGCTTGTTATAAAAACGTCAGTCAATTTATAGAATTTACATCATATTAACTCTTAGGCTCATATAGATATGGGCGCATAATAGGGCAATACATGATAAACTTGTGCAATGTCAAAATACCTAGATAAATAAATTGCATATAAAAGCAAAACTAAGCTGCAGTTAACACAGCCACAGCCTTTTATATGACTGGGATGTTTTATGTTTCAGCCAGATACTGAGTTTACAAACAATTTTAACCAATATGTTTTCACAACAATAAAACTCAAGTATGACAATATTATGCTATTAAAAAATAACTAAGTTTTATGATCGCATTTGAAAATACATATTTAACTTCAAGTGGTACCTTGGTTGACATATGCTGTAAGCTGCACCCACTCACACAACCATGTTCTCAATGCTTCTGGTCCATATAAGCTTTCTTCTAAACCTCTGTTGTGGCAAGCCTATAAAATGAGGAAACATATGATAAAATACGAAGCTTTCATTTGTCTTGTAGGAGTATTTGGATCACCCTAAAGCTAAAGTTGACTTAAAATTGGCTGACTTAATATTTATGATATTATGGTCATTAATTAAAAACTTTGATAGTATTAAGTAGAAAGGGTCTTGTCCAATTTTACCAAATTTAGGTATCATAAAGACTAAGAAAGACAATGTAAAATAATCCCTATCACTACTGTCATCAAATAACTTTAGAAAATATTTTTCATGCATGGAAGATGGCAGGCATGTTAAGGCTTGTCCATAAAGAGCTCATAACTATCTTGAGTTTTCAGGTGAAAAAGATCATTTTCATCAAGTTCAGACACAATTGGATTGTCCATTAAAAGAAAAGAAGTTGTCAACACCCAAGAATCCTATATTATATCACAAGGAGACAAAAGTTCGCTCTTAACCATTGAAGCATCAGAATGATAAGACCAGAAATATTCCTGAAATTAATTCACTACTTGGAAGGCAAGGTATAAAGATTTTCCACCAAAATGTGCGAGGTTTGTTTTCAAACATAAATCTGGTATCAGTGTTGCTCCAAAGCTTTGTGGGTATCGATATTTGGACACTCAGGTAAATGCATATCGAAAGTTATACATAATGAACATAGTGCAATCTACAATATTCCTGGCTACCCATTTGTTAGCAGGCCATGAAAGGCTGGAAAGGGTGAGATTGTTGGTGTTTATATTTCTGGTGATGTTACTTGGGACCAATGAGAGGATCTAGAGGTCGAGGAAATTGAATCTATTTGGATTGAAATTTGGCCTAGCCATCAACATTCCAAAAGTAATCTAATTGCAACTATTAAAAAGCCTCCAGACCCTTTTAAATACCTGCATAAAAATTTCAAAGGAGTCCAAGGAGATGATAGTCCTTTGGGACATACATGTAAATTTTCTTGTTACAGGAGACAATAAAGATTTAAATCAGTCTTCAAACTATGTGGTTTAAAACAAATAATCTGAAAAAAACATGAAAATTACTGAGACAGCAAGAACATTGACTGATGTTGTTCTAACAAATACACCTGCAAACATCACTGACACAAGTTTCATAGCAACCAGCATAAATGACCATGACATGCCTGGCTGCATTCGCAAAATCAACAACAGCTGCTTCAATCTGAGGCTGATTACTTTCTGTGACTACAAGACTTAAAATGTGGAAAATATGAAATCTGATTTCAACAAAGTTGACTGGACACTATTCTTTAGCCAGAGAAATGGAAATGAGGTACGGGGAAAAATAAAAAATATTTTTTTCTGATATATTCTGGCATCATGCCCCTAAGTGATCAACAAAGATAAGAGGCAAACATGTTACTACCATGGCTTAGCAATGCGATTCAGGCCCTCATCAATGATAGAGATAAACTGGAGATGGAGGTATACCAGGATGGAATTAGACAACTCAGCATATTACCAGAAGATAAACAAAGTCAATATTGCAGTAAAGACGGGAAAATGGGAATACCACAAGAAATTACTGGAGGAAAGTTCCAAGGATCCCAATAAATTCTGGAAGATATTGAAATCAATGTAACCCACAAAGACAAATGACAAACAGTATCTGAAAAACTTGGATGTCAATGGAAATATAAGAGATTCACACCTCATAGCCAATGCTTTTTTGTTCCTTTTTTACCAGGATTGTAACAACTTTAAAGGACAAGGCCTTTCCATTATGTAACTCCAGTTGGAAAAGTCCAACAAATTGTAACCAGGCACAATGGGCAACATGTAGGAATGAAGGACCCAAGAGATTTGGTGGTCCTCTGTCTACTAATCTTTATAAGGGAATTACTACAATCCAAATGAAGACTTGCAGTAAGAACTGTGAGTGAACAATTGGATTTTCTATAAGTGGATGTTCCATCCACTACTGAACTTAGCATTGGTCTCTCTGATACATATGTATGGTGGATTGCTCAATGGTAAGTACCCATCATGTCATACTGTTGTAATATAGCTACTAGGGGATCAGTAATGTTTACCAAAGCAAATAACCAATGTTTCTGGGTTGCATAGTAGGTGGACATTAACATAACTACCTTATCATCTTAACGAGTGATTCAAAAAAATTTTCAAAACAAGTAGACCACAATTCCCCTGAATCTTCTTTAGCAATTATACGATGAACTGTGCAGCCTGCTATACTGTTACAAGTTGAGCTTTGGTTGTAACATGGTGTGAAATAATAACAGCTACATAAAACAGGAGTGCAATTAGAGGACTCCCAGAATATGCTACAATTGGAAATACTTGTGGCTTCATTCAACTTTAGCAATCCACAAAATAATGGTTAAGACATGTCTGTGACTTTTATCTTGTTATAAATGCAATCCTCCAAGAACTAATAACTGGAGAAAAAACATTATTGTAAGCTAAAAATACTCTATCACAAACATGATATGAGAAACTTCTTAACATTCTCCTTTTCAACTCAACAAGATCCAGATTACCCTGAGTAGAACAGCAACACTCAAAAGAGGAGGAAAAAGAGCCACTTTCTCAGAAAAGATTCCATGTTTCTGTATTAGAAACCTACTTTATGAAAATCTTTCATCCTAAAAAATAAAACTGCTAAAGGTCATAAAGCAGAGAAACATAGAGCTAGATAAACAGAGATAATGGAACAATACAGATGGGGTTCGAATAATGATCATGATTTACATACTTGTTTTATTGCCAATTCGCTTAAGGATGACAGCCCATCTCTACGAATTGCATCATCATCAAGCAGAATATCCTTAACCCGCCATGATAAACCTTCCATTAGAATCTTCCTTGGGATATACCATCTCGCAGGAATCATCCATGTTCGACAAAGTTTGACCTTATAAGAAAATAACAATATTATACATCATAAAAACATCACTAACCAAAACAAGTTTTTATGATAATGCTTGTCATATGATCCTTAATAACATTTAGGTCAGAATAAACAATTAATAAAGACAATAGGACATATGCAGATCACAATTTGCATTTGTCTCACCATTTCACAACCATTAAAACAACTAGTGTTACAAAATATACCTAAGCTTGTGTTTTAGTATTGAAATTCCAAGTAGCAATCTTGAAAAGAAAGCAATATCTCGTAAACAGGTGAACTGTGGTGACATACTTAGTCACACCAGCTTTAGAATTGTGAAAAAAGGATCATTAATAAATGACCTAAGAAGTTTACCAAGAGTTTATGACTATACCATAATTATATTACCTTGGAAAATATATTAAGTTGTTAGAAGTTGCTTTCAACAGATCTGGCTACAGTACAAACAGTCCATCGGCATGGTTTTCATCTTGTGAAATAAGGTGCCTGATCAAAAGTGCAGGTGGTAAAAGTGGTTTCTATAGGACAGCACTCAAGTTACCCCCAATATTTTGTTAAATATAGAAAGGTTGCAAACTCTCAATCCCTGTAAATTTGCTTGGTTTCAAAGGACTTCTGAATTTTTCCCCCTTGGAATTGGAAATTCAAATGCAATCAATTTCAGAGCGTGCATAAGCAATACACAGTTAATCAAAAGTGATTACTTTGTCCAATCAAGATTGAATTCAAGCATAAAAAGCATTTCAATTACTTAAGAATACGTAGGGGTGTCTCACATCTGTCTGGCAGAATAAATATGGAAAAACAAAGTCAGTAAATACAACCAAAGAGGCACCATCTTGCCTTACAAACCAATAAGAAACAATAATTAAATGTATCAGATGATTAAAAATCAATATCACTATTCTTGTTTTGAAAAAGAAATTTTCCAAGCATGCTGGTTTATTACCTAAGAAATGATTTATCTATTGTTGGACTCTGGATATTGCTCTCTACAGTGATTCAAGATCAGGAAGCAACAAACTTTTTACCAGATTAAATATCAAAGAAATTTGCACAGAGCAGCAGCTCCTTATATAGGTGATGTAACAAAAAACCTCACAAATCTATACACAGTTATCTGCTCGATACATATTCCTATAAACAGTTCATATTGTCTATATGAACAAAGAGCCTTTGAATTTAAGGATGAGGTATTCAGGTAGACAAACACAGGTTTCACGTGAATGGTGGCTGGCCAGTTCACCTCGCAAAGGACAAAGTATTCATGCGGATAAGAACATGATTCACATGAATGGTGCCTAACCAGTACACCTCACTCTCCATAAGGGAAAAGCATATTACTGGATGTCTTAAGTGCATGCTTTTTGCCATTTGCTATTGAGTATTCTCCACTTAAAGCCTTGCACTGTCTAGGGAGATGCTCTAAATGATGCAACGAAATGGTCTTTTCAAGTGTCCTTAACATGGTCCATGAATGGCGTAAACACACAACTACTAGATTACCTTTTGCACTGACTTAAAACAAATATGGCATATTCTATGCACTTTTTACCGAGAGAAGAAGCATTGACTTGAGAGCACAACAATAAAACTTAAAAAAACCTCACCAAGTGATATCTTGGCATCTCACTTAATGAAATTGCCTCATCAGCTTCAAAAGATTCTTTCCTTTCCAAAAGACATTCATTTGAAATGTGTTCACCATTTAAAGTCTGAATATCAAAAACAACAAAAGAGATATACTGTTAAATCAAAATGCTAAAAAGCTTTCATGGCATGTGTGCATTTTCATGTAAGCAAATAAAGGTGAAAAGAGTTTGCATTATGAAATCAATAAAACATCATGACTGATCACCTCGTTATTTTGTAATAATTTTTTTTCTGATAACAAGTTACTAATGCCATATTGATAAGTAATGTGTAAATCCATATTTGGTCATGGCAGGGGATGAAAAAGAGTGTGCACTAGCTACTTATCCAAGTGTATATCTATCATAACGTAAGCAATAAAAACTTTAAACTTAACTGCTCCGACAAGATTTAAAACCATTTGTTACCATGTTGTTAATGAAGTGACTAACATTTGTAGCATGTCTACAAGTGTAGCATGTATATCAGAAAATACCTACAATGAACCATAATTAGTATTGGCAGTGGATCCATAGGTTGAGACTTAATAACAGTACAGTACATGCAATAGATACGGTTTAGAGAATTCAAGTAGATTTATGTAAACTTTCACAGAATTTGTCAAAAAAATGATATGTGAAAAAAACTCCCTTTTTCTTTATCAAGCAGTTATGGCCTATCTTTATTACTACTAAGATAAACACAGGTCGATATAGGGAAATTGAATTTCAATCTTGCGTGGGCTTTGCAACTTGATGAAATAAAGCCCAAGGGCAGTAATCATTTAGACAATTGCACTTGAACCAATGGCAACAGAAATATAAAATGTTTTGATTGCTGATGAAAGCAGGAAAGTCTCAGTTACTATCTAGAAAAAAGGGATAGCAAGGTGGTAACTGCCCTTTAACAAACACTTATTGCACAAAAAGTCCATGTGCACCAAGTGAGAAAAATTTAAACACCAAAACTTTCATCCTTGACTAAGAAGCAGTTTGTAATCCTATTTGCTACATAAATTAACATTTATGGATTTGCCATGGAGAAAGTGTATTTTATTCTGCCATGTGACTGACATAGTGCATTTACCATTTGATTTATGATGTCATTTTTTCTTTCAATCATATATCCATACCATGTCAAACAGATTTTATACATCATTAATTTCAGACTACATCACAAGGACTCATGTGCTCTCACATTACACTCACTTCAGTTTTCTAATGTTGGACCCTAATCATTTGCTTTCAAAAGCTTTCATTTTTTAACTATACCTAAAGCGGATTCAAACTTGTAGCTATTAATACCAGATCATTAGCATAAAGCAACTCATGCAAGAAATGTCAAATGCGAAAATACGTATTTCATACTAAAACATTTCTATTTGCAAGACTCCAAATTGGATTTATTGGATTTACTAATTAGGGGGCATATAAAACGATACCTTTTACCTTCCCATTATTAACTGCAATAAATAGGTACAAAGCAAATTATATCTGCGATTCATTCCCAATCTAATCAAACCTTCACCAGCAATTTCACCTCTGGAAAATGAATTGGATTGTGTTGATCCTGATGATACAACTGACTAGATCTCTAATAAAAGGCAGGTCGATGCAATAGCTTACAAGTACTCACCATCATTACAACAGCTAAGAGTGCCTTATCTTGACTCTCTTTACATGCCCATCCAACTTCTCTGATAAGTGGCAAGTAAAACTCACTTCGTCTTGCATGATCTTCAAGGTAAAACTTCTGCTTTTGTTCTGGATGCCAAAACTGCCTTGACAATAACTTTTTTGGATACAAGTACCTATTATCACAAGAAAATGATCAAATGACCATGTTTACAAAGCAGTCATGTCTCGCATCTCAATAACAAAATATACTGATAAAAACACCCTCAATTTGCATTGACACACCCCTACAAAACGTTTCTGTCCCAGTTGAAAGCTACTGTCTCAAACTATGCAGAGAAAAAAATTTGTGCACCTTCGAAATAATAAATGTTATATAAAACTATCAAACACCTTTCAATTAAAAGTGAGATAAAAAGCAGTGAATAAAACATAAAACTGTTGTCTTTCCATTACATTTGAATTCCTCGGTTCTACACAAGTCATTCTGCCTTCTTTTCTAAATTAAAGTGGACCTACACCTTTCTCAGTTTTGACAAGTATTTTTTTAAAGAATTTGAAATGACTAAAATCTGAAAACAGAATTGAAATTGGTCAAACCGTTTTCCTTTTATAAGCATTTAAAGTTCATAAAATCTATTGTTCTAATCAAACAATAGTTTTCACGACCGCATCTTTTAGATAGA